>PVJI01006507.1:0-85881 GCA_004026765.1 Micronycteris hirsuta | reverse complement strand
ACACACACACACACACACACACAAAACTAGACTACTTCCTTACATCATACACAAGAATAAACTCAAAATTGGTTAAAGACTTACATGTTAGACACAAAATCATAAAAACCCTGAAGAAAGCATGAACAGTGAAATCTCCAACATTTCTTGTAGCAATATTTTTTTCTGATAGAGCTCCTGGGGCAAGGGAAACAAAAGAAAACAATAAACAAGTGGGACTACCAGCACCTAAAAAGCTTTTGCATAGTAAAGGAAACCATCAACAAAATGAAAAGACAGTGTGCCGAATGGGAGAACATATTCACCAATACATCTGATAAGGGGTTAATTTCCAAAATTTATAAAGAACTTATACAACTTTGCTTGTTTGGTGTGGCTCAGGCCGGCCTGCAAACCAAAGAGTTGCTGGTTTGATTACCATCTAGGGCACACGCCTTGGTTGTGGGCTGGGTCCCCAGTAGGGGGCGCATGAAAAGCAACCACATATTGATGTTTCTCTTCCTCTCCTTCTCCCTCCCTTCTGCCTTTTCTAAAAATAAATTTAAAAAATTTTAGAAAGAACTTGTACAACTCAACACCAGGAAAACAAACAATCCAGTTAAAAAATGGGAAAAGGACCTGAACAGACACTTTTGCGAAGAGAACATACTGATGGCCAATAGATAGTGAAAAGATGATCCACATCACTAATCATCAGTGAAATAAATGCAAATTAAAACCACAATGAGATATTACCTCACATCTGTCGGAAAGGCTTTCCTCAGTAAGTCAACAAACAATGCCCTGGCTGATAAGCTTCAGTGGATGGAGTGTAGGCCTGCTAACCTAAATGTTGAGGGTTCGATTCCTAGTCAGGGCACATGCCTGGGTAGCAGGCCAGGTCCCCAGTGGGGGAGAAGGGGTGGTGAGAGGCAACCACACACTGATATTTCTCTCCCTGTTTTTCTCCTCGTCTTCCCCTCTCTCGGAAGGTAAATAAATTAAAATCTTAAAAATAATAAATAAAAATAAAATCTAAAAGAAAAAATAAAAACAAGACTCAGCAAGGATATGAAGAAGAGGTAACCCTTGTGCATTACTGGCGGGAATGTAGATTCATGAAGCCACTGTGGAAAACAGCATAAAGTTCCTCAAAAACTAAAAATGGATCAGCCTTTTGACCCAGTGTTCCCACTTCTGGGAATATATTCAAAGGAGCCCAAAACATTAATTCAAAAGAATATAAGCACCCCTATGTTTATTGCAGCAGTGTTTACAATATCCAAGGTCTGGAAACAGCCCAAGTCTCATCAGTAGCTGAGTGGATATAAAAGCTGTGGTATGTTTACACAATAGAATACTACCAGGCTGTTTAAAAAAAAAAAAAAAGGGAAATCTTACCTTTCGCAACAGCATGAATGGGTGCCAAGGGAAACTGTTACCGAGCAAACTGGGGCTCAGGCAGCTGGCACCTTTACATATGACCCAACAATTAGTGTTGAAGGAAACACGTTTTTATTAACAGGGTCCCAACCTTCTGGGGGCCGAGGGCAGTCCTGCTCAGAGCCCTCCTCTCCCATGAGACCCAGCACATCCCTTGCTCCCCAAAAGGTTACAAGCCAAAACCATGACCAGAGTGCCCCATATCCTTATCTGCCCATTAGCTGGTCATGCAGACAAATCTCCATCCTGTCTGGAATGTGCACTTGTGGGTTTTGGAGTCGCCACCCTCTTGCAGCAGCTCTCCCCTTCAGGATCTGGGTGTGCTGTTCTCAGCCTCCATGCAGTGGTTCAGGAAAACATGTGCTGTGTTACACTGGATCGTTTTGGAGGCCAGGGAGGCACACATCCCAAGAGAGCGGCTTCTCTGTAAGTCCTTCAGAGAAGCAGGAGTTTGCAGCTCAGCATTCCCAGTCCCAGTTCAGCTCCAAGCATCTCCCATGAGTCTGGGTGGCTAAGCAGGTCCCTGCAGCTCCATCAGCTCTACAGCCGTCTTCTCCAGGCAGACCTCCCCTCTCACTGCTGACCTCCTGGCTCTCTCTTGCCTAACCTTCATCCAGCCCTAATTTAAATGCCTGGCCTGGAACTTCCTATGTGATCTCATGTCCAGCCCTTCCTATGGTGCATTAGTGTCCCGCATTTTTTGTCGGTTTCCCAGGGTCATTTACCCACTTTGGGCTGCCATCTTTAGCCAGGGCAAAAGTTCCCAGTGACACAGGGGTACGGGGTGGGCATCCGCCCCCGCCCAGCTATGTCAGGGAGTTCCTGCAGGTTCTCACAGTTAGGAACACAATTCGCCCTGAATTTGCCCTGGGCAGCCGCCCTCTTCCCTTCGGGAAGGCTGTCTATTAACTTGTCTTTTGCTATGCAATGTATCTTGAACCCTGTACCATCCGATCTCCCCTCCCCCCAATCCTGCCTGAAGAAAGAACTGTGGGAGTTTCTCTCCTGTTTTCAAGGGACTCATGCTCTGCACCCTGTTACAAAATAAGTCAGTCAGACAAAGACAAATACTAAATGATCTCACATAGAACAGACTGACAGCTGTCAAAGGGGAGAGGGGTTGGGGGGCTGAGTGAAAAAAAGATGAGGAATTAAGCAAAAAAAAAACAGACACAGACAACACTGTGATGATTGGCAGAGGGAAGGTGGGAGACAGCAAAGGGGGATAAGTGGGGACGGAAAGAGACTTGACTTTGGGTGGTGAACACACAATGCAGTATGCAAATGACATGTCATTGAACTGTGCACTTGAAACCTATATGGTTTCATTAACCAATGTCACCCCAATAAATTTAATTTAAAAATAAAAAATGAGTATAACAAAACAATTCTGACACTT
This sequence comes from Micronycteris hirsuta, assembly GCA_004026765.1. Classification (NCBI taxonomy): domain Eukaryota; kingdom Metazoa; phylum Chordata; class Mammalia; order Chiroptera; family Phyllostomidae; genus Micronycteris; species Micronycteris hirsuta. The sequence continues at coordinate 83,060 of PVJI01006507.1, read as the reverse complement.
AAAAAAGCATCTATTGCATGAAATAGTATGCAAAAAAATTACTCAATTGTTGCAGATTACTGATGAAGATGTTATCTGTGACAAATGTAGGGCAAGTAAGAGAGGAACTCATTCAGATGTCAGAGATCTGGACGTAAAGGAACTGGGAAAGAAAATAGCTCCTCCCCCCACCCCTCGCCCCACTAAGAAAAACTCAAGCATTTTCTTTTTCATGATCTAAAATCTGCTAGTCAGAGGTCCCAAAGCTTTCTCTCAACTCTCTGTTTTCCAAAGAACCATTTCCGCGATGTTAGGAAGACAGATGGTCAGCTTCCAAAAGACCTGGAAAAGGTGTTTAGCCTCAGGAACTGAGGGAAACACAAGGGAGTGACTGACCTGAAACTTAGGGAAAGAGACACTGAAAGCAGAAAAACCTCATCTCAAAACCATCGGGGGGCACACCCTCCCAAAGTGGGAGTAGATGACAGCGGGCGATGGGTAGGTGGGGCACCGGAAGTGCACTACGGACCTCAAGGAAGAAGCCCAGCTGTTTTGAGGCAGCCACGTTGTGGGGAGGGGTGCGGGGGGGGTCCTTTAAGTCTTCCCAGGCTTGAGATGTCCTGAGCTTCAGCTACCTTCTGACCGCACCCTGCACCGTGGAAGAAATGCAGGGGGAACTACCTAGCAGAATCCCATTACACCCCGCATTCATGAGCAAAATAATTGTTACCGTTTCGTCAAAAGTTCAGAAATGACAGAAGTAAAAGCAACAGATCACTAAAGTGGCAATTAGTAACAGTTATTGAGTACGAAAGCGAGAGCACTGCAATCCAAACACAGAGTGAGGCTCGGGTCTCTGTTGTTACACAGCAGCTGATGCAGTGAGAGGGCAGTGGCTGTTTATTCTTCACAGGCGTCGGTCATAATATTAGAGTTTTCTTAAATGATAGGGAATTGGTGAGCGGTTACCTCACATCAGCCTTCAGAAACAGTTCAAGTTTTGCTTCTGATTTCCAGAGGCATAGGTAAGAAAAGACCCAAGTCATGCTAGAATTGCAAAATCAGCTAAATTAAGCTTTGCTTGTATGACTAAATTAGTTTTGTCTGCCCAGGGAATTTTCAAGGTTGGTCTCTATTTGTTTTTTATTTGAACTGTTTTAAGCCAAAAATTGTGTGTGTGTTGGAGGGGTTACACAGAAAGAGATAAATGGACAACTGTTAACCCCGCCACATCCCAAATACACCACTTTAGTAATTAAGAAGCATTTATTGATTGCTTTCCATGAGAAAGCCACTGTCCTAGGCTCTGTAGCTATAAAGCTGCAGTGGGGAGGGGGCACCCCCAAACATGATGTCTCTCCCAAGAAGCATACAGATTAGTAAGAAAAAAAGAACAAAACAAAAGCCCATAAGTATAAGGTTGTAAGTGCAGTGATCAAAGCCTGCTGAGTTGTGGCAGACACGCAGTGATGGGACACACAACTCAGTCTCAATATGGCTGGAGGAGGTTTCAGCTGAGCCAAGTCTCAAAGAAGAAAAAGACAGGAGCCAGGAGAAGAGGAAGGGAACGGAAATGGGCAGACAGCATAGGAAGGGCAAGGAGGGGAGACACACATGCAGTGTGAACAGGGACAGCCCTGTAGGGTGGCTGGAAATGACACTGGAGGGGTGGACAGGGATGTGCCACCCAGAGCACAGTACACTGGTAGGTGTGGACTGAACCATTCCAGCAGGACCACGGCACCGTCCCATCTGAGACCTCTTTGGCAGCTGGCTACAGAATGGCAGAAGGGAGACAAGGTTGGAGCAAGCATCAGTGAGGGCTGGGCCAGTGTGGGCTGGAGCTGGCTTTTACCATCTCACAAACGCCAATTAAGTTTTTAGGAATTTGAGAGAGCCATTATTCAGTCTTTGATAGCTTGAAATCAGCCAAGCTTGATGGGAATATTCACTGTCTCTGCCCATTTATCTTCTTCAACCTTGGAGTCACCCACCGTGTGACTTACCTGATTGGTAAATTTGGGGAAAATAATTGGGTTCATCATCCCTACCCTCACCCCCACCCCTTGTGTCTTGGCTTTTGGGAGTGAGCTGCCCCAAGCAGCATAAGCTCTGCTTTGCTCCTCCATGGCCCAGGGATGTGGGAGCTGGGAGCAGGGCCCTGCCTGGGTGCATAGATCTGTGAACTGCTGGAGTTCAGTATTAGCAGGCCGAGTTCCCCAGTGGGTAAGCCATACCTTCCAACCAAGCCCTTATCAGTCACAGAGGAGAATATTAAACGTCCATAAGCCTTTCTCTTTTGTTTTGTTTCTCAATTTGTTCAGAAGTCAGGCAGGGAGGAAGAGAGCTATTTTCTGAGCCCCCTCAATACAAATGGAAAGGACTGAAATGCCAAAACTCCCACACCACCCCCACAGCTCTTTGGCCTCCAGGCAAAGCGCCAGGACCACCCTGGCAACCATTAGATCTGGGGCAAGGCAATGGGCAGTGGCAGCTTGTCCCAGGCTGATCCCCTGAGCCTGTCCCCAGGTTCCACTTGTCTCTGACTTCCCAGTGAGCTAAGGCAGCCCAGCCTAGGCTCTCCTGTTGCTTCTTCTATGCTAAGCCCTCCCTTGTTTCACTGTCCCAGCTTTAATAAACATACCTTCATGGTCACCTGGACTCGCATTGTGAAATCTTTCTTACACGAAGTCAAGAACCCACATACTACAGCTGGCCCTAGGCAGACCCGCTCAGGGCCAGGCCCTTGTCTGCTGACACTGTGTGGTTGGTTACTTTAGGTCTCTGAGTTTGGAAAGCCCACCATACCAGCTTCCCCTGAGTTTGTCAGGTTTAGTAATTGGCTTCTTTTTCATCCACAACATAAAATATTGGAAAGTCAGGGGGTCAAATATTATTTAAAGGTATTTGGGCTCAAAGAAAATGAGTTAGAAAAGGTGATCATAATAAGAAAAATGGAACCAAGACAGGCCTTACTAATTTAGTGATAGAGTTATTTTTAGAATGGTAGGGACTTCCATATGTTTCTAGACCAGGGAAGAAGGCCCAAGAAAGGGAAAGATGGGTAAAAGAAGAAACAAGACTAATTTTTGGAGTAAATTCCTCAAGGAATTTATAATCATGTGGCTTTTACAGTACTTGGTAAATATGTCCTCTATCTGAGAAATCAAAGGGACTGGAACCACAAACTCATACATTCTAAATGCAATATACATGGGTAGTCATTCTTTTAAGATATCCCCAAAGAAATTGGCGTAACAATTCCAAGTCACCCTTATGATTGGTACTTAAAAGTTAAGGCGATTTCTAATATTTGGGGAGTTGTAGTTAAAACTGATTCCCACCCGCCCCCCAACAAAAAGGCCACTACAATGAGCATGGTTAACCTAAAAGTAAAAAGTCAAAGCGAGAGGCAACAAGCATTTATTTGAGATCACAAAAAAATTGCAATCAGGGGCATAGATTCAGATGGAAATCCAAATTATGTCCTGATGGGGGGAGTGAAGACAAGGGGGTTTCACAGGGAAGGAAAGGGAAAGAATTACATGAATACAAGAAAGGAATTTCTGTTGGTGATAACAAGCTAAGTTACTCTTTAGCTATGCATGGCTGGTTACTGATTCTAAAGCATGTCCAAAATCATTCGTTTTTGTTTGTGGTCAGGAGACCCACTTTCCTATTAGCTTTACAAACAATTGTTTCTAGGACAACATTGTTTGGCCCCATCCAAAGGTTCAAACGTTCCAAAGTTTCGAGGAGTAAGGCATCCAAGGCGGTTCCTCGGGAACCACGGCCCTGACTCCACTTGAAAAATGGCTCCACTTACACCAGCTTTTCACAGCAGCAAGAAATTCAACACCAGTTTTCAGGTTTCCCCCCAGAGCTGCGGTCCAGGAAGTCATAAGTTGTAGCTGCCACCCAGAGGTCAATAACCTGTAGAAGATCACTGCAGATGGTCACAGATGCCCACGGCCCTGGGCTGGGAATAGTCAAAGGGACGTGGAAGGGGTGCTCATCCATCTGTCAAAGCCCGTGCACTGAATGTGGCCGCAGCACTCCAGTCCGGCACAGATGAACCTTCTGTGCCCTGTGCTGGAGTCTGCTGGCAGGGAGTCTCAGAAATCTAGTCCCTGGGCTTCTAGCCTCCATGATGATCCAGGGAGAACATCTAAGAGAGCAGGGACTAGAGGGATGCTGGCAATATCTAACAGCCTATTTGTACCTCTCCTTTCTCCATGCCCGCTCCTGCTCCCCCCCCCTTGTTAAGAATCAACAACAGGCCTGGCTGAGTAGCTCAGCTGGTTAGAGCATCGTCTCCAGACACCAAGGTTGCGGGTTTGATTTCCCATCAGGGTACATATAAGAATCAACCAATGAATGCATAAATAAGTGGAGCAACAAATAGATGTTTCTCTCTGTGTCACTCTCTCTCTCTTTCTCCCTTCGTCTGTATCTCTAAAATCAATTTTTATTTTATTTTTTATAAAGATTTTATTTATTTATTTTTAGAGAGAGGGGAAGGGAAGGAGAAAGAGGGAATGATAACAATGTGTGGTTGCCTTTCACACACCCCTTACTGGGGACCTGGCCTGCAACCCAGGCAAGTTCCCAGACTAGGAATCGAATCGGTGACCCTTTGGTTCACAGGCTGCGCTCAATCCACTGAGCCACACCAGCCAGGGCTAATCTCACTTGTTAAAAAATCAACAACAGGGCACCCAGTAACAGAAGACCATATGGAAAACCTACAAAGCCTCACAGGAGGAGTCGGAACCCTGTAAGTGGGGTGAGTGAGAGGAAAGCACAGAAGTATGGGCATCAGGAGGAGAAAATAGGAGGTCCGAAGGGGACGAGGCTTTCCTCCCTGGTGCAGAGCCAGTGGGAAAACTGGGGCAGGTGCTGTTCACCTGTTGCAGGGGATCATGGCTGTAGTACCCTTGGGGGCTCTCTAATGGGCTGGGACATACAGCCGGAACCTGAAGGTAAGAGTTACATGTTTTTCTGGACCTTCCAGGTGTCTGCACATTAAGACCATTTGGGCAAGGTCACCCCTTCCCTTTTGTGATAGCATCATAGGCTGAGGAGCTATATGAAGTGGTCAGACCCAGGACTCACTAATCCGTACAGGGCCTTTGTGTGAATGACTGAGAGGGTTCGCTGCCCTGGGAAGATGCAAGCCCACACCCAAGTGCACGGCTTGGCAAGTACGGTGTCAGCGGCACTGCAGCATGCGTTCCTCCCTGCAGCAAAGCACCGCCGTGCAGGGAGTAGCCTCATGTCTGTAAGGAGTAGCCCCAGCCAGCTCCTAGCAAGACTAAACCACAGCAAACTCATAGTAGTAAATTTATATAAGGTAAGTTTGCACAGTCTTATTTACCATTTAGTCATTTTTGGTTAGCATCACTTCCTAGTTATCATAAAATGACTTCATAATTTAGAAATAGTGTTGAGAAGGATAGAAAGTATTTATATGATGCTCCAAAGACAGAATGAATCCAGTTCCATAGGAAAGATATAAATCTTAGCATAAGTAAAGAGGAAATATGAACTGAGCAAACCAGTGTGCATAAACACAAGGCAAGGGCATCATAAGAAGGCATCCCTTAAAATCCATCAGAGTTGCTATCGACTGTAATTAGCACAAGCGTATAAGCAGGATGAATCATACTGAAAAATAGTTTTCTGATCTTGAAAGGTCACATGAGAACCAGGGATGGAAACGAGGCTGAGGATCTCTCAGAAATGGCGTGAGAGTGAATATTGTGAGGCAGATTGCTCCTGTCTCCGAAAAATTAGGCTAAAGAAACCAGTGAGCCTTAGGCAGCACCAAGGAGACAAGATGGGAAGGAGGAGAGCATTTTTTTAATTAACTGAATATTGAGATATCTATAGAATTAGGTTTACAACAATACCATGCCCCTCTCCTTTCTTGGAGAATGAATAAAAACTTTATTCTCTACAATTTCTTCTCTTTGTGAATTCTTTCACAGCCTGTGTCAGTGACCACCCTCACATTCAACAGGTCCCCTCTTGTCGCCTGTCATATCTAATCACCTGGAACTCTGCCCACCCCACCTACATAAAAGCTCTCAATTGCATCCCCCTTTTCATGGTAGCCAAACACAGGGGGTGAGCAAAAGCAGGTTTAGTGTGCCATTGTGACATTCTTTTGAGTTAATAAAGCTATTGTAATAATAATAACCTGCATGTCTTTTTCCACACAAACAACTATAAAGCTACTTTGCCCACCCTCGCATATACATTTTTTGCAGCTGAGATGGCAGCTCTTTCTATGTCTCATGTAAAGTGTTCTGGCAAGGACCAAACCCTTAAAAAAAATTCCTCCTGCTGTGGATCCCTGAAATTCATTTAACAGACAAGGTCTTATTACAAAATTATCAAAACTCTTACGTGGAAAAGGCTCTGGAAAGGTAACAACACATCACATTAAAAACACACCAAAGACCCTGGCTGGTGTGGCTCAGTGGACTGAGCACCGGCCTGTGAACTAAAGGATCGCTGGTTTGATTCCCAGTCAGGGCACATGCCTGGGTTGCAGGCCAAGTCCCCAGCGGGGGGCATGCAAGAGGCAGCTATACATTGATGTTTCCCTTTCCCCCTCCCTTCCCCTCTCTCTAAAAATAAATAAATAAAATATTTAAAAAAAAAAACAACACACCACCAGCCCTGGCTGGTATAGCTCAGTGGATTGAGAGTGGGCCTGCAGACCAAAGACTCACCGGTTCCATTCCCAGCCGGGGCATATGCCTGGGTTGTGGGCCAGGTCCCCAGATGCGGGCATGTGAGAGGCAACCACACATTGATGTTTCTCACCCTCTCTTTCTTCTCTTCCCCTTTCCCTAAAAAAAAAAAAAAAAGAATAAATAAAATCTTTAAAAAAAAAACACACCACCAAAGTGCCACTGCTGTGTATCATGTAGCCTCCCAGTGAGAAAGGTTGTTGGGACAAACAGAGAGTGAGCATGCAAAATTGGAAGGTGGAGGATAAAAGCAGAAAAGAAAGGGTGCTGGGCCGAGAGCAGTCAGTGGCATTTCATGGGCGCACGGGCAAAGAAAGCTCACGTGAGCCAACTGAGCCAGAATCAGCTCAAATATACTTTTGTATTAAAGGTGAATAAAAATATTCACGAGATGGCAGCCAAGGTAGACAGAAATTGTTTTATAAAAAGATTCATAGAGACTCTTCCTGTGTGTCTATAATTAACAGAGTGGAGTGGTTTCCCAGAATTACAATAAGACCCAAAGAACGGTAAAGTTCTAAATTTAGGTGAGGTCTCTGAAATTACTGCAGTTGGAAACCCTGCCTCAGCCCCTCCAAGTCCACACAGAGACCTTCGTCTGGGAGCTTTCACAGCTGACACTTCAAACCCGGCCATCATTGCCACCACATTCCATGAATACCCAGTGGTCTCTGCAAGAAGTACGTTTCGCCAGGGACATCTTTCTGCCTCCTTGGGATCAGATCAAATTAACTTCGTAAGAATTGCTTTATGTGAATTCCACATTGGAATAACTCCTGGCGTACTCTAAGTCATTTTCGCCCTTAGTTCCCAGCACAACCGGGAAGAGAAATGGATGAGGTTGAGAATAACAATGGGAAAATAGTTGTAAGATTTAAAGCTATATCTGTTGGAGAACTGAACCAGGGCCCCGACGAAAGAAAGGAGTGTGCCCCTGGCATCCGGTTGTGAAGATCTGTACTCCCGCTCACCGGGGCATCACGTCTGCACATTTAGTAACTGTCTACTGGCCTGTGACAAAGGGAACAGGTGCTCTGTGCTCAGAACCAGAAAAGGGCCAGTGTGGTCTGGTGAGAGAGGGGGTTTTGTGGGCGCAAAGGTCACAGGCAATCCAGCTAAGATTTTGTATCCAGGTGCATTGTACGTAGTCTGTTTGAAAGCCTCTATGGATACATTTTTCACGAAAACAGGACACTTTTAAAGTTGCAAAAGCAGTTATGACAACTAGCCAAGCATGAAGTTAGCCTCTGTGTGTACAATGGTTGATTTTATGTGTCAGCCTGACTGGGCCACCGGGTGCCCAGATATCTGGTCCAACATTATTCTGGGTGTTTCTGTGGGGGAGTTTTTGGATGAGTTTAACATTTAAATTGATAAGACTGGATAAAGCAGATGGCTCTCCCTCATGTGGGTGGGCCTCATCCAATCAGTTGAAGGCCTGATGGACCAGCAGGCTGACCCCCACTCAAATGAAAGGGAATTCCTCCTGCCTGACTACCTTGAGCTGGGACATTGGTTTTAGAAGCCTTCTGGCTTCTGAACTAGAACTACACCATCAATTCAGTTACAGATCTTGGGACCTGTCAGTCTCCATAATCACATGAGTCAATTCCTTAATATATGGTCTCCTATTGGTTTTGTTTCTCTGAAGAATCCTGATTAATACAAAAACAAAGATGCCTGAAATTAAGTTAATTTGGCATCCACTAAAATAGGATACCAAATATAATGAACCAAAAGGAATTCCTATTTTTCCAAGCTGGAGGGAAGCTAAGAGATCACTTGTCCCGGCCTCTTCACCTCACTGATGAAGAGGTCAAGCCCAGGGTACTCTGCCCTGTCCCGAGTTCTCAGGCCTATGTCCTCCACTCCACTATGCACTTCTGAGAAGTAAGACATTCCATTTTCAAAAAAAACAAGATGGAAAAAAGACAAATCGCATGTGTGTCAACACTGACAGATAAATTATTTAATCAGAAGCAGGCCATTTCTCACTCCTCAAGCATACATACAACGGTAGTGCTTTTCAGACCGTGACAAAGAAATGTAGTGTTTTAGAGTAATTATTTTCCCAAATCACTGGCTCTGGCTAATTAATACTTTACCAGAAAATTTTGCTCCAGGAACTTTTAACAGTTTTACACAGAACAAGGAAACAAGGACTTAGTGTTTAATCTACACGCTGCGCTGCCTTGGCAGCAAAGGTGGCAGGCACTGAGCTTCTCATGGACACAACGGGAGAGGAGTAGGAAGTAAGTATTCAGTAGCGTTGTTACTGTGGTACTTTATGTGATATTCCCAGAGGGCCAATGATCACCTGAAGGATAAACACCCCGCTCCTTCCCAGTGGGTTTCCTGTTTCACGGTTTAGAGATGTGGGACAGAGAAGGAAGACCCCCATGTGCCCCCCCCCATGCCTTGTGCTCTGGCTTTTTGTAAAGCAGAGCCATTGGTCCTGGGTCACAAGATACTTGACTGAGGCTACTGCAAATTGGTGGCAGGTTAGACCCTACTCCAGAGCCTCTTTCTGATGGAAGCCTTGACCACACATCTCACTCCTCATACAAGCAGATGCCGGATACCTGTAAGAGGAAAGTGACCTGTTAGAGCTTATACATGCACTAGTCCCTGTTCCCAGTTTTGGGAGGGTGTATACCTATGAGTGGGAACTTTTTGAGGAACCCATCCTCGGAATATTTGGAGTCAACAGTAAACTGAATCTAACTAAAGCTCAAAGGAAGCCCATACCCAGTTCAGCTACAGAGTAGATGCTGGCCCAAAAGAGGAAGGGGCATATCCTTAACAAGACAATATGATTATTTACTGTGGGCTCTAGTATTCTCTTATTCTTTTAAAATTTTTTACAAAGATTTTATTTATTAATTTTTTTAGAGAGTGGGGAAGGGAGGGAGAAAGAGAGGAAGAGAAACATTGATGTGCAAGAGAAACATCCATCGGTTACCTTTCGCATGCCCCTAACTGGGGACCTGGCCTGCAACCCAGGCATGTGCCCAGACCAGGAATCAAACCAGTGACCTTTTGGTTCACAGGTGAACCACATGAGCCAGAGCATCTCGTATTCTCTTAAAAACAATTTTTCTTAGGCCCTGGCTGGTGTGACTCAGTGGATTAAGCACCAGCCTATGAACCAAAGCGTCACAGGTTTGATTCCCAGGCAGGGCACATGCGTGGGTTGTGAGGCAGGCCCCCAGTAGGGGGCGCTTGAAAGGCAACCACACAGTGATGTTTCCTTCTCTTTCTCCCTCCCTTCCCCTCTCTAAAAATAAATAAATAAATCTTTAAAAAAAATTTTTTTTAAATCCTTACCCAAGGACAATTTTTTCTTTGCTTTTTTAGAGAGAGAGGAAGGGAGAGAGAGAGAGTGAGAGAGGAAGAGACAAACATTGATGTGAAAGAGAAACATCAATTGGATGCCTCACACATGCACTCAGACCAGGGATCACATACACCCAGACCTGTGTTCAGACCCACAACCTAGGTATGTGACCTGAGTGGGAATCAAACCCCCAACCCTTCAATTACAGGATGATGCTCCTACCAACTGAACCACACCGGCCAGGGCTGCATCCTACTATTATTTTTGGTGTTTTTGCAACTGTACTGAAGTATATTTTACATGCCACAAAATTCACCCATTTTAAGTGAACAATCCGGTGATTTTAATGATGCTCATAGAGTTGTGCAATCATCGTTACAATCCAGTTTTAGAATATTTTCATCACTTCCAAAATTCCCTTGAGCTCATTGGCAGTCAAAGCCACTCCCAGCCCAAGACAACCACAATCTGATTTCTGCTCCTTTTCATCTCTATGGAATCCTAGCATAGGTAGACCTATAGTAGAGGTAGATCTTTTGGATCTGGTGCCCCAAGTATGAATATTAGTTTACTAGCTCAGACGTACATAAACATATTACATATCTTTATTTTCTTTCCACCCAGCCCATGTGGGAGTGTAGGCAAATTCACTGTCAGGCACCACTGGGGTCTGGATGGAGGCTCTCCTTCTCCAGGGCCGTGCAAAAATCCAGGAGGGCTTTTGGTATCATCAGAATTAGGGCTATTTATTCTTCAGCTCATTGACGTTAATGGTGATACACACTTATTATTCAGCATATGGGTTCTTCTAAGGAGAAGGCAGGTTGCTTCATTATTTCCAATGACAAGCCTGAATCTGTTGAAGCTGTGGGACGAGGTACCCGAGGTCCAATAGGTGCATCACAGAGCTGTGTGATGTCAAGAGTTTGCCATGTGTCTTGGTGCTATAGGGGCTGAGGCTTGAGTCCTTGATGCTCAGGAACCACCAACCCTGACCCTCTCCACGCTGGGGAGTCACTCTTCCCTTTTACTGCTGTGAACCCCCCCACCCAAACCGCCACCCACCTCATCCTGCCTCTCTTCCTTCTCCTCCCAGGGCACCTGGGGTAGCTAATTTATTTAGTAAGATTTTGCTCTCTCTAAAGACTAGAAAAGTTGTTCGTCCAAGAATCCTGCAAATGTCCTTGAGGTAGAAAACACAAAGAGATTAGCTGCTTTCTCCAGAGGAAGTTAGGGGTGGGGAGGAGCACAGAGATCTGAAACAAACATCTCACAAAATGCCCTACCACACTGCTTTACATTCACCTACCACAAAACCACAGGGATAAACAGCTAAAGGCATGTTATAATCGCAGTTTTCTTAGCTGCACTTAGAATCCATGTACGCATACAAGTGTGAGAGGAAGGTGGTACTACCCTGGAATATTCAGGCTAGAAACAGAGCTGGCTTTAACACTAGCAACTAGCACTAGGCACCAGGCATTATTCTGAGTGTTTTACACATATTATTCCTCTAATCTTCACAATGACTTTGGATAATAAGTGCTGTAGATCCAAATCCCTTATTTAAAGCCTTTGGAGCAAGCTCTGATTTAGAATTCAGAATTGTTTGGATTTGAGCAAGGCAATGCATGCACGCAATTTGTATAACATAACTTTCCAAGAGGATGTGAATCAGCTCATACTAAGTAATGTGCCTTCAATAAAACAAATAAATAATCAAAAGAGGTCTAAATACAGACTGTAAAAGGGCTTATATCAGTTTAGGTCAGGTTTTGCCTCCAAATAAATTAAGAGAGGCTTCAGTTCTCAATACTTTTTGGATTTTGGAGCTGTATTATAGCCTCCATTTAATAGACAGAGAATGAGGCACAGCAAGAGCGGGTAATTTGTTCAAGGTCACATAGCTAAGAAGTTCCGGGGGTGCTCAATGCCTTGGAGCGCCCCTGCCAGGAGCAAGCTGGTCAGGAGAAAACTGCCTTGACCACTTTCTCTGCAAGAAGATCCCCTCCAACTTCTACTCCACAGCTTTGGCAACTTTGTATATGACCTTCCCTCACCCCAAAAACACACCTCACCACCACCCCCAGCTTCTCTGATACTCACTTTAAGTCACCTTAATATACTTTAAGATAGAAGAAAGCCTAGTGGAATGTGACTCTCTCCAGACACCCCTAACAGGCCCAGGAGGGATCCTCGGAAGTTGGACCTGGGGGCATTTAAGACTTGCTAGCTGCCCCTGCCCTGCTCTGAGGCAGTTAACCTTAGGGAGGTGTGAAGGGCAAACCAGGAGAGCCGGCCTGGAGGAGGCAGCCTAGATATCGAGGCTGAATCCCTTGGGGATTGCCAGGAAAAGGAGCATCCTTTTCCCATTTGTATTAGGCTCCACTCCACCTTCCCCAAAATAAACGCCCCCACCTTGCGTTTACTTCCAACCAGTGAGCTGCGTTGACCCGCAATCATGGGCTGCTTTTATTTCCACTGATTTCAGCAGCTTTGGCTTCTTCATTCGTAAGTCATGTTCTTCCCGGTATGACGTACTTCTTAGTCTTCTGCACAAATCGGCTCCCAGACTCTCTCTCCCAGACCACCTGGGACCCCGCCCTTATTTCTATTTTCTTGTCTTGTTTGAGGGTTCTGTTCCCTGCCGGGTGCACTGGCCACACCGCCTTCACCAAGACCTTGATGCCGTGATCAGATGCTTCTGAGTCCAGTCTCCTTGTCCTTGCTCATTCCTGCTCAACGTGCTTAGGATGCAAACTCTGACGGTTTTCCTCCTTCCTCGTCTTGTTTCCTCCCTTTTAATTCCGTCTAATCCGAAGGCATCTGACCTGCTCTGGTCCAGCAGATCGATACTCCTGCTTCCCGGGTACAATCCAGGTCAGTCGAGTAACCCCCCCTGCCTGGGGCAGCGGAGGCATACAGGTGTCAAAGGCTGGCCTGTTCCCTAGGAGCAGTTCCCAAGATGCGTCCTGCTATCTTTTCGTTTTTAATTAAAGGTCTATTTTAAGGGCAAAATCGGGTGGAAAGCCACGCATGCTTAGTTAACTATATCCAGATGGAAGACTTTTAACAGAGATCAAGGATGCCTGGGAACTTCTCCTGTGGATCTGGCCTAGTATAGGGACTCCTGCGGGGAAGATCGACTCCGCATACTTGGCTTAGTTAATAATTTATTTTAATTAACGCCATCTGTCACGCAGTCTCGCTGACACCTTGGCACAATCCCGGTTGCCCTGGTTCCTGTCCTTGATCCTAAGCGAGCGGAGGGTAGGGTCGCTGCAGGCCCGGTAGGGAACCGAGGGCGGGACCTCGGGGCGGGCCCTGTGGGGGCGGGGCCGGGAAATTCCCGGGCGGACTCCGGGAGGCCAGCGCGGCAGTCAGCTGAGCGCCGCTGGGTGGGGTCGCGAGGCCGCTAGTCAGCGTGAGGCTACCGAGTCCACGCCGCCACCCCGGCGCCGGTCCCCTGGGCGGCGTCTGCATCCGGGTCCGGAGCCCTCCCCCAGCGGGCACGATGCCGAAGAAGCTGTGACCGGGAGCGAGGCGGGAGTACGGGCGCCGGGTGAGCCGGGGCAGGGGGTGCTGGGCGCGGCGGTGGCTCCTTTTCTGCCCGGGAGCTGTTCCCTGCAGCACCCTTCCCTACGACCCTGAGCCAGTAGGGGTGTGGGCGGCGAGGGATGGGGTGTCCCCTCCGGTGGGAGGGTTACCAGGTCTCGGTGGATCCTGACCTGCTGGGAGAGGGCAGCGGGGGCGGCTGTCCCAGAGCGCCCTTCCCCCTTTTTACCGGCCTGGCGGGCGCAGGTGACTTACCCTGTAGGTCACGAAGGTGGTTTAAGGGTGACACCCTTCCTCAGATTGCGAATGATTACTCGTTATAAGGGAAGTAATTAAGGGTACACCTTTGGAAGACGTAAAAACTGAAATCTACCCCAGTTTTATGAGATGGCCCAGGAACACTAAAGAACAAGTGACCTCTCCCTACGGTGGTGGGATACTGAGCAGACGAAAGGACTCTTCATAAACCGTTCTGTCTAGGAGAACATGTGTGTGTATGTATGTATACATACTTACCACGAAAGAAGGAATGTGGATATTTGATGAGGCTGAGGAACTGTTTTTACTGTCGTAAATGTGTAAGCTGGAGGCAGTAAACTCAAGAGAAAATGAAACCCAGGTTCTGGTCTACCACCTCTACCACAAAAACTGTTGAATGGAAATGCATACCACGGAGCTGTTTAAAGAGGAAATTGAGAACTGAAGCCTTAGGACAGTAGGTTGGTGTTATCAAAAGCCTCAGATATGAGCAAACAGCACTATTAACAGGAGAACACCCCTACCACCCCCCGTTGCTCTTTGCTTGGGGGCCTGGGCTCACCCCCAGGCTGTGCGGGGTTTGTAGTGGGCTGGAGCTTGCAGTGGGCTGGAGCGAGCCTGGAGCACAGACCAAGGCCAGAGACTACCCTGGAATGGACTTGGCAAGTAAAGTTTAAATGTAGCCAGTACAGAGAGGACAATCATTAGTTTGGGGGGGCTGACTGATCTGTTTTTCCACTGGGCCAGTTTGAGTAGTTCTTTAAATAGTATGAACAACATTTAAAAAGTTTTATCGTTTTTTTTTTTTTTTTGTAATTGACCTCAGGTTGTTCTTATGCCATGGAATCCAACTAAACCCTCCAAAAAAAACATAAACAAACTTTATTCTTGAAAGGAACTGGTCACACAATATTACCTTCCTATGAAACCTCTTAAGTAGAAGCACATGGGCACTCTCTTCTCTACGCCCTGCTTTTTGTGAATTTTATAGAGACTTGGACTGTTTGATATAGACTATGGAATCTCTGGAATAGTAAAATCCAAAGGAAAAGGGAAAAAATAAAGCTTTGTTTTTTCAAAATAAAATCTATTTCTTTCAGAAAGAAAAAAGTTATATTTAAAGTTTTCACTTTGGCGTGTGTATGAGGATTGAATAACAGCTTATGTGTTATGAAATGACATCCAGATACCTTTGTAGTGATATTTAAAAAAACAGCACTAATTTTCAAAATAAGTTTTCAAAGTTGAGTGTAAGAATCTGGAAGTGGGTGCCATGGAACTGCAGGAAAACTCATAACGCTGGCATGCCCGGGTTCTCACCTGCACAGTGGGGAGTGTCTCACTGGTCTTAGACTTCAAAATACCTTGTTAAGCTGTATTTTCATTTCATTTCAACAAACATTTATGGAGAGCCTTCTGTGTACCAGTCTCTAGGAAGAAAAAAAGAGAGATCTTGGCTTGAGTCTGATGGAGTGACGGACTGGCACTGGATGATACAGTACTTTGCAGAAAAGGGCCAAGGAGATGGAACACACGAAGTGCTATTGGGTGCGCAGAGGAAAAACAGTTCCTTGCACATAAGACATCTATTTGAGCGGAATGTTGAATGGTCCAGTGGGTATTTGCCAGGGTAAAAGTGGGGCTTGTATTTCAGGAAAAGAGCAGAACAGATTCAAGGGCAAAGAAGCAGAAGAGTGCAGGAAACTGGCCCTGAAAGGCCCTATTTGTCTTACTCAGGGAACGGAACTCTGTCTGGTATGGGCAGGGCTTTAAGCAGTCGGATGAGCTGGTACTGGGAAAGAAACTGTGGAGGAAGCGAGGCTGAGATGGAAAGAGATGAGAGTCAGACCTTGTAGGAGGCTATGAAAATTCATTCAGCGAGTATTTGTTGAACTCCCAAATGTGTCGTTATGTTCTAGGTGCGAGGGACACAGCAGCAGAGTGCAATACCGTTGTAGTCTAGCGGAGACTAGAAGGGCCTGACCTCAGCTGGTGCGATGGAGAGAAGGTGAAGTGGCAGCTCTTGGTGACCCATTAGATTTGGGGGAAGAAGGAATGGGAAGAAATCAGTCAATCAGTCATAACTCCCAGGCTCTTGCCTGGGGGCGAAGAGGTGAAATCTTTTTCCATATTCTGTATGTTGGCAAATTTCAAAATCAGAATACCGTTTCTGTCATAGAAGGTGAGGCTTTTCTTACCCTTTTAGTAGCGTACCTACTGTGAGTTCTTTTTCCAGGATGGCGATGGGTTTAGCTGATGTCATCTTGGACTCTAATTCAACCTCCTGGTGAACCCCAAACAGAATTTGCCAATAGCCAGCTGTTGTCTCCAATCAACAAATAGGTTTTTACTCTTTAAAACTAATTTATCCACTTGGGGATTGAACCTATAAATTCTTAATCAGCAAACCTAGAGAATTAGTCACACCAGGGTTGGGGCCTGGGCTCATTCCCTGTTGTGCCTGCTGGTCCAATGTCCAGTGGGTGGAAGTCAGTATAAGGTAGATTTCAAAAAGTTTGATACAGAATGACTTTCTGATGATCCATCTGCCATGGGAACTGGACAAGACATTCTTGTATTGAATAAAGAAGTTGGACTGGATCATTTTAAAGGCCAGTTTAGGAATGAGATTTAAGCTCATGCCTACAAAGTCAAGTCACTGCTATAATTACTTGACCTCTGGAATGAAGAACACTAAATATATAATCAGGAATTCAAATAGCAGATCTGGGAATTAAATCTAGGAGATTTTGCTTTGGACCTTTTACCAGCTAGTTCTCATTCTTGTTGGCAAAATCTTGACGAATCCTGTGCTAAACTAATTTACTCTTCTACAGTTCAGATGCAGATTAGTGGGACTCGTATCAGAAATTCTCTTATTAGATAGAACCTTGGAATAAATGGTTTAGTTCCTATTTTCCTAACCTTTGAAGATGCAGGGATCTCTAACACATAACTGTGTTTGCTTAATTGAAAGTACCTCAAGGTCATGTTAAAAACAGAGAATTCAGCTTCCTCTAACTGGCATTCTACCAACAGACATTTCACATATGCACTGTCCTGTGAGAACTCCAAATGAGGCCCTCCAAGTATTCTAAAACCGTAAAGTGCCCTATGAGCCACCAAAGATTGATTAAATTGCTTTCAGTAAAATTTTGGTAATAATTTACATGTTTAAAAATTTTGGTTTTTTACATGCTTCTGTTTGGCATATACGCTTTCGATTTACTGTGACATTTGCATTGCCACATAAAATTTCCTGACAATGCTGGGTACCAAAGGGTTTCCTACAACCAGGACAGGCACCGGTACTGTATTTTCAGTGAGGGGGGTGGCATGGCCCTGAGGGTGTTAGGGTGGACATATTGAGCCATGTGGGCTTTACTGTGATTTTGCTAGAAGCGGAAGGATACTTTTTCAGCTGAAACCAACCGCAATGATCATCATTGCCAGACAAGTCAATAAACGATAGATAGCAAGAGGCCAGGTAACTTCTGAAGGTCACACGTCTGGTTAGTGGCACCCAGTATTTTTCCTACTGTGCCCCTCAGTATAACCCTGCTTTTTTTTCCTGGTCCTTATAAAATCTGGGTGACCTGAAAAAGTGAAAAGCACGGATGTAACAATGAGGACCACTTTAACTTAATTATGGTTGTGCCTGAAAGCGTGGTGGAAATATAAAGGAAAGTCAAGGAGGAACAATCTGCCTAATTTTCAAAAGAAAAAATCTCTCTTTTCTTCCCTCCTCCTCCCCTCTCCTCCCCTTTCCTCTCCTCTCCTTTCCTTCTCTTTCCCCTTTCTTGGAAAAACATTGAGGAGAAATGTGCACATATAATAAAATGAAACTAAACCCATCTACAGCTATCTGCTTAGACAGTTTTTAAAAGAAACATCTGTTACATGTTTCCATTTATTTTGTAATTATACTTTTTGCAGTATAATCGTTAAATACTTGAGGGAATTTAATGTGTACAAGTAAGTGATACACATTAGATGGATTTCATCTTTAGGTCTATTACCTAGAATTTTTAATATTCCTCTGCAAAATAAATGGGAATACTAAGTAAAAACTTACTTTTATGAAATGTTAGCACCAACATTCTGTACAAAAATGAATTTTATAGAAAGCCAGAAAAACTGGTGATATTCAAATTATTTTTATCCAAATTATTTCATGCAAAATAATGCAGATTATTTTATTGGGGAAAATGAAAACAGTCCATCTAGTCACCAGATGGTAAGGGAGATCACACTTTAGTATTATTCTTTTCTTAATCAATTAAGATGTGTAAAACATAGATGACTTCAAAAGGCTCACAGGTGAATATTAGACTTTGTCACTATTTTAAAAAATTTTTAAGATTTATAGAGAGACAGGAAGGGAGGGAGAGAGGGGGAGAAACATCCATGCCTGAGAGATACATTGATCAGTTGCCTCTGGCGCACCCCCAACCAGGGACCTGGCCCGCAACCCAGGCATGTGCCCTGACAGAATCGAACTGGTGACCTTTTGGCTCACAGGCCGGCACTCAGTCCACTGAGCCACACCAGCCAGGGCTATCACTGTTTTTTAACTTCCTGAAATCTCCATCCTCATTAAAGAAAGGCATGAGAATACCTTTCTTTATGCTAGCTGCCCTAAGGAGAAGTCATGAAGGTGACAGTGTTGCGAGGTCTGCTGTCCCGTCACTAGTAGCGCCATCTCTGATTACCTACAGGTTCCTTTAGACCAAAGGCAGGTCTCAGCCTCTCGGTTCCAGGGGACCTCCAGAGAGCCCAGGTGTCACCTGCTCAGGAAGGGGCAACGTCCTGCACTCCGAGTGTACGGATGTACTTTATCATCTGGACACACGCAGCGCTGGTAGATGGTATGACCCAATGGTATATCAGATAGTGCCCTACTCTGTCCTCACCCTCCAGTGACTGATTCACCGACTCTGCAGTTCTTAATAAAAAGGCTTCATCGTCATCTTCGTGAAGTGTGAAAAAGAAATTGTTTGCCTATAGCATGTAGCCAGTCATTAGAAGAGATTTCTGTGTTTGCCCAGGTGGAAGGCCATACAGAGGTAGAGTTGGGATACATTTTCTCTTATTTATGTGCACTTTGATCCCTCTACAAAATAAAGTGGTATGCTTAAAGTAGTCTCAGAATGTGCAACAATTAGGCAAGATTTCCCAGGCTTTTCAGTGTGCTTTATAAAATTATCAAATACCAAAGCCTGAATATTCAATCATACCTTTATCATATTACAGGTCTGTGTTTGGAATCACCCTTGACAGTGGTCGTGCCTCTTGTTGAGAGTGACTATGGACGTGCTATGAAAGCTCAGTGAACCCAGCTTCGTCCCCTGTAAAAGAGATACCTAGTAGAGTTTCAGTGAGGATTAGACTCGCGTGGTGCAGTCATTCAGTACATAGTGAGCATCCAAAATATGTTAGCTCTCCCTTTCTCCTTAGCCAAAAATATAAGAAATAAAATATAGAGATTATGAACAGCTTTGAGATATAATTTACATACCATACTATTCACCCAAAATATGGAGATCTGAGTTTAAAGATTTGCACGGGGAAGTCGATGGAATGATACTTTGCCCATGTCTACAAATACATGACTTGTCTTAGGGTTCTCAGCCACCATGATGTCCTCCCTTCTCTTTCTCCTCATTGCGCCCCTCTACACACAGACAGACACACACACATACACACAGAAGCCAGAATAGACCTTTTCTGTTTAAAAGGAAGAATCATAAATGTTCAATAATAATTGGAGAGAACATAGGCAACTCTTAGAATAATTTTTAGCAACTGCTAATGGATTTTGGGGACTCATGGGGACCCCTTGCAGAGAGAGGAACAGCTATTTTTCAGTTTGTAACTTTCCCATAGGAACTGCTGCCATGTCCCACCAACCTCTTCGCTGCCTGACTGAAAAGGGGGACAGCCCCAGTGAAACCACTGGGAATGGCCCCCCCCATCTGGCTCACCCAAACCTGGGCACATTTACCCCAGAGGAGCTGCTGCAGCAAATGAAAGAGCTCCTGATTGAGAACCATCAGCTGAAAGGTGAGCAGCACTTGGCCCCTGTGTGTCTCCGTTCACCCCTGGCTGTCTTCTAATCCCTTTGTAATGAGGCTTGTAGGTGAACTAACTCCCTGCTCTCCGTCAGGTTTCCTGGGGCCAGAAAGAGAACGGACTTTAGCTTTTAGTAAGGGAAAACTGCTTCCATTATTTATTCTTGGGTACAGGTCAGATAAAAAGTATTTTTTGTATCTCAGGGAAATGGCATAATGACATTTAGCCTGTGTAAAAGGAAAAAGAAAGGCAGGCTGCTATTACTTCAGAGTTAGTCCTAAAGATTACCTTGGTAAGAGGAAGCATTCGAATATCACAAGCCACGGCTTTGGCAGGACCAGTGTGTGCATCTAGGAGTCACACACGTTAGCCTGCCTAGTTTTCCATAGGTTTTTGTGCTCCATGAAGATACCTAAATCAATTTTATTTTCTTGAGACTTTTGAGGACTAGAAATAATATTAGAACTGCTGGTCCTGTCTGGAAGCAAAAACCACTCATCTTGCTACATTTTTTTTCTGGCTGATCCTTGGGCCCAGGCCCAACCTGGCACCTTTAGATTCAGAGCCTCATGGGGAAGTGGTCTGAGGGGTGGTTTGATTCATTAGATCAAGTCCAGTCCCTTGTTGTGTGATACCCTACTCTGAACCCCATACAGAAGCCATGAAGCTGAATAACCAAGCTATGAAAGGGCGGTTTCAGGAGCTTTCCGCCTGGACGGAAAAACAGAAGGAAGAACGCCTTTTTTTTGAGACCCAGAGCAAGGAAGCCAAAGAGCGCCTAATGGCTCTGAGCCATGAAAATGAAAAACTGAAAGAAGAACTTGGAAAATTAAAATGGAAAACAGAAAGGTCATTCGAGGTGAGCAGACTGATTAGTTGTGATTTTATTTTATTAATATTTGTAGTGGAATCCTATTTGTCTAGATTTCTAGATTAAACCCTTTCATGGTTCAGGTTAGATGGGTATTTTGCATTATCCTGAAAGAAGTGTTCTTGCCGAGAAGACTGGTTGCAATTTTTTTGTGTATGGAACGACACTCCAACCAACTGAGCCGCCTGGCTGGGGCAACTGGCTGCAGTTTTAAGGGTCATGAATAATCTCTGTTGGGGGAAAGAAATTTATAAAGCTTTGACCATACTAATTTTAGTCAAAAGAATATTGAGGTTATAAATCAATATTTTGTATTCATTATAGACGGAGCAGGACCTCTGCCTAGAACTGCACAAGTTTTAGTTTTGGTATGTGTCTTTGATATAAAATTACATTTTAAAAATTTACTATTACTTAGGATTTTTACTTATTAACCTTGTCCTCTGTCGCAGTCTAAAACAGATTCCTCAGTTTATACTTTACATTTACTTCTGAAAACTGGTCTGACTAATGTCATGTTGTGACAGGAGATTATATAGGGTTGCCATGTTTTCACTGACCCAAAGAACCTGGGAAATATGCTCACAACCAAAAGTTGTGTCAAAGATGTTTGCGAAAAAAACAAATGAGAACATGCGCGAAGCCTCGGCTCGTGCTCTAAAGCTCACTGAGTATGATTGGTTTAGACAGACACCTGCTGTCCAAGCCCGCGACCTAACGACTCTGTGGAAGGTCGGGCCCCGGGTCGATTCAAGGAGGATGTAATCCCGGATATTAGTGATTTTTCTGAGACTGTACCTTGATCTTTGTTGATCTCTAATTCTCTAAATGGGTAAAGAATGCAAACAAATCAAATGGAAAGAAAATACTGAAAAGGGAATGATACGGAATAATCTAAAGAATGAAAAGTGGTTTAGAAGAATATCATAGTTGATATCAATGACCTACTCATCACCTCACACTCATGAGAGAATGAAAACACTCGGCCTCATACATTTATATCTGTGTTGGAAATGTCTCACCGTTGATAAGTTTTATCACCTTTGATGCTTCAACGTGTCTTACAATTCCAAGAGCATTCAGTCACTTTCCTGGGGGGAATCTCTCATTGTCTAAATATTTTTGAGGTACAATACTGTGAAGAAATGATCGCCTGGATATATGAGTAATTTTCTGTTCTCCGGAACAAACCATCTTGCAGATATTTACCTTGGCTTTTGGGATGTGAGCTGACAATTGGTATCAGCAAGTTAGGGCCTATTACATTGAAGTCAAAAAGGAAGCTTCCAGAAGCAGATTGTCTGAGATAGTCTGCCTGTAGGTTTTCTTACATTTCCTAGTATTGGAAGAAGTTGAGGTCAGAATCTAAAGCTGTAGACGGCTCCTTTCAGTGCAGATGATAAGTTGAAGCGAGCTACAAGGAGGACTCAGAAGTCAGCCCTTGGGACAAAGGACTTGGGTGTTTGGGACAGAGAGACACTTACGGCTCTTTAAAACTCTTGCTCATCAGCTTTCTCCCCCAAATTGTGCCTTCCAGCCTCCCTCTCTCTCTCTGCCTCTTTCTTAATTTTTGTTTCATGGAGCATTTGAGATGATTTTTAAAATTTAGGTCCTCATCTTCCTGCTTAGTGCAGCTCTTAAGGCCGTGGACTTCTCTCGCTCCTGCGGTTTCTACAGGGAATGCTCCCACCCCCGCCCCGCCCAAGCCATGAGGGCTCCTCACGCCTTCTCTACCACACAAGGCAAGGGAGTTGGGAGTCTCCTTCAGAGAGCTGCCTTGCCATCCTCAGGCTGAGGCATTGATGGCTCTGTCCAACTGCACTGTCCATTATCCTGTGCAATGATGTCTCTAAGGAGTACTTTTTAGCTTTTAATTGCACATTGCTAGGCAAAGGTCATCGGGTAGACTATTCTTCTTGGATTATAAAATGGCATATCAACCCGCACACAGGGCCAGGACTGGAGGATAGAGATGTGTACAAATACGCAGAGAGACTGAGCGGCTGCCGTGCTGCACAGAGGTCAATGGTAAGTGCTCAAAAGTGATGCCAGCATAACAGATAGTGGAGTGGGGTTGAGATTTAGGAGAATAAACCAAGGGATTTCTAGTCCAGGAAGGCAGGGGAAAGACTCTCAGTATTAAAATGGAGAGAAATTTAAACTTTTATCTTACAAGGTGTTTATGGACAAATAAGTAGATTCATAATTTCTCAAGGATAATTAAGAGATGCTCACAATTGTGGAAAAAGACAATTACCATGACAGTCCAAGGTTCCAGTGTCAAGGCCTTATATCCCTGGTCCTCAGACACTTGTTTAAAATTCTCTTTCCAGGAACATACTTTTATAAGGAGACAGAAAATTCAAATAAAATTCTAAAAGCCCATTTTAAGAAAAGTAAATAAAACTCTATCTCCTACCTTTATGCCAAGGTAGCTTTTAAAAATCCATTCTATAAAATGTGCCCTGAGCCCTGACTGGTGTAGCTCAGTGGACTGAGCGTGCGCCTGTGAATCAAATGATCACCAGTTTGATCCCTAGTCAGGGCACATGCCTGGGTGGTGGGCCAGGTCCCCAGTAGGGGGTGCAAGAGACAACCACACATTGATGTTTCTTTCCCTCTCTTTCTCCTTCCCTTCCCCTCTCTCTAAAAATAAATAAATAAATAAAATGTTCCCTGAGAGGCGAGGTGGGTAAATGTGAAGCTTCCTAATGGGACACAGTCTTGCCCTCACCTGCTTACTTCCTGGTTCCAGGCGGGGCAGTACCTTCCTTGTATGTTTTCATTCCTTTACATGTATGTTTCCTCAATGTGAGTCATTACTGAGAGAGATTGCACAAGCTTTTCACTTTTCCTTGCACACCGGCTCTTCCATTTCACAATGATCTGCTTTTCTCTAAGGCCTGCGGTAGACTCCTAGCAGGGGACTGCTCCAAGTGCAGAGGAGCGTGCTCTTGATCTCAGTGGTGGGAGGAGCGCTTCCCTGCTGCACTTCTTAAGAGTTCATGGATGAGCTGCTTCATGGTCCGGGCACGTGCCCTTCTGATACTTTTGGGTTCCGCTGTGAGCGTTTGGGCCTGTTTACCATTCCTTAGGACATCTATCACAGAGGGTGTGTGTGTGTGTGTGTGTGTGTGCACGCGCGTGTGTGCACGTGTGTATGTCAGTTTTGTAATGTGTTGCATCCTCTGATGATCTCAGGTGTATGTATTTCTGGTGGTGCCATGCCCACAAGAGTAGTGAAGGTTTCCTGAGGAGGAAATCAGAGAGGCCGAGGTCACAGTTGGAAGACACCATGTGATACCATGTCTTTCTAGCAAGAAAACTGAGGCCAAGACATCAAGTGAATCTACTCGAGACCACACACGCCCTAAGTAGCAGTGCGGACGCTAGCCTGCCCCCCGCCACCCCCACTCCCAAGTGAAACACTGCAGCCAAACAGGGTCTTGCTCTTCTGATTTCGTCATGTGCAGTGATTGCAAAAGGATGAACACATTATGAACTTGACATTAGTGAAATATTTATAATTAATGTGTATAGAGGTTGAAATTTAATTACTTACCTTTTGTACCAGTCTCTGAATTTTCAGTTTGCTTATTTCTCACCAGACTTACGTTCAACAACCTTAACCACCACCACAGAGTATCACTGTGCCCAGACCACACCCTGGGAGAACTTTGAACCTTTCACTGTGTTTTTGTTGCTACTGTACCAAGTGATGTCCATGGGGCTTCGCCTTCTGAGTAGACTTGACAGGTGTGGGGAGGGTATACGTTTGTGGGAAGAATATTAAGCAAGAGGTTGAGCTGTGGCAGCTTTTTGTCCTTATTTTCTGGTGTTTTTGGACTACAACTTACAATTCTGCCATTGCCAAAGTCTGGTTGGTTATTTTCCTTATATCAAATTATTCCATCATGCTAATGAAGCATGTCTTCCTTGTCATGAAGTTATTTTAATTTTCTATTATTTGAATACAATAAAATAATGTAAAAATGTTTATTTTAAATGTTATATCAAAACTACTTGCCAAGGAAGTGCAAGATTTTTCTACTGTAAAGTACAGAGGGTGAAGCTGTTGAGAGACTGCCTTGCCAGTCGGTGTGGGACATTCGGGTTTGACGCCAGGACCTTAGTTTGATTCGTTAATTTGCTTTGCTTCTCGTCATTTCCAGGACCCCACTGAGGACCCACAGGTCCCCAAAGCAGAAGCAGAACAGGAAATGGAACAGCTGAAGACCCAAGTGGTGCGCCTTCAAGCTGAAAAGGCAGATCTGCTGGGCATTGTGTCTGAATTACAGCTCAAGCTGAACTCAGGTGGCCCCTCCGAAGACTCCTTTGTTGAAATTAGGATGGCTGTAAGTGTTCTGGTTTTGTGTGAAGCAAAGTCTAAAACCCTACCTCAGCAGCTGTTACAAATACCACCATTTCTTTTTCAACACAAGGAAGCCACTTAGTGGGGAAATTTCATGTAGCAAAGCTAAATTGGCTCTTGCTTTTTAAGTATGACACAGTGCATATAAGGGTTATCGTAGCTGAAATGGAAAAACATCAATTACCTTTTATGATGAAACAGCTAGTTCATTTTTCCCGCAATATGTCATCACAAATCAGACATTTATGTGTTTCACCTAAAAGAAAGAAAAGCATAAATTTTTTCAGGCCAGGTCTCAAAGCTGTGTTCAGCATTTCTCTTAGGTGAGCAGAATCGTTATCAGATGCAGTAAACTAATGGTTTTAAAACACTGCTTAATATTAGAACCTCTTTTCAAACAGGTCTTATGAGGAACCATGGTTTGTTTAAAAAAAAAAGGGCAAACAGAAGGAGCAGAGCTGCTCTGGTTGTAGTGGAGGAACTGTCTCAGCTTCTCGAACAGCAGCTACTTGGAAACCTCTGAGAACAGTTTGAAGCTGGTGCTATCAAACTCGCATTTATGTGCCACCCAAAACAAAGTGAAGGCATATCCTGACATACTCCTAAGCATGTGTGCAGCGTCTGTCACGCTGTATTGGGTGTGTAGCAGTCCTACTAAAAGGGTGGATGAACCACAGAGGGGTCTCTTTCCTTGCTACTAACAAAGATTGAACCTTGGCTGGTGTGGCTCAGTGGATTGAGTGCCGGCCTGGGAACCAAAAGGTTGCCAGTTCGATTCCACGCCAAGGCACATGCCTGGGTTGCGGGCCAGACCTCCAGTTGGGGGCATGCGAGAGGCAACCGATCAATGTATGTCTCCCTCTCAGTCTCCCTTCCTCCCCCTCTCTCTAAACAAATAAATAAAATCTTAAAAAATAATAAAATAAAAAAGATTGAGAAGAAAGGGGAAAAACACTCAAGAGTCAAATCCTCTGTCATACACACTGTCATTTTAGCTTCATCAAAGTGAATGTCCAATAAAAAAAAAAGAGATTAATTGTGTCTCTGAAAGAGAAGAAGGTACCTTGTAGATAAAGGGGGTGGGTGGGGGAGGTGGGAGGCAATTTGAAAAAACTAAGCTACTGGATGTGTCCGAAATATCAGAGAGTGACTTTCTTTACTTTCTGATTCATTTTCTGGACTAAAGATTGATAGAATTGGAAAACGGTTCTTAATAATCTTGCCATCCATGCTCCCTGGCAAACTTTAGATGCATTAATAGTGGCTGAAATCAAGAGAATTAAAATGCCCTTTGAAAGCACACTTGCCTTTCTGCAAATGACCAAAGATGAAACACAAATTTGATGAAAGAGCATTACCTTCTGCAAATAACTGATAAAACTCAGGAAGCCTAAAAAGCTTATCAGAATTTTCCAAAAGGCTTCTTTCTTTCATTTTTTTTTAAGTTAATAAACTCTGACTTTTATTAGGTATTCAATGAACAACCCAAAACAATAAAACAAAACATTATCTCCAGTTAATTTCCCTTTTAGTCATGGCCATGATTAATTAATGTTCAACACATGACAGATGTTCAGTAAAGTACCATAGATTGACTAACGGTGGTTCGTAAGACTAAATAGGATTTTAAGGTTTATATCTAGTTTTGATGTTAAGCCAAGCAAAGAAATTTACATATTAAAACTTTTACGCCCTGGCTGGTGTAACTCAGTTGGATTGAGTGCCGGTCTATGAACGAAAAGGTCGCCAGTTCGATTCCCAGTTAGGGCACATGCCTGGGCTGTGGGCCTGGTACCCAGCTGGAGATGTGCGAGAGGCAGCCAATCAATGTATCTCTCACACATCGCCGCTTCTCTCCTTCTCCTTCTCCCTCCCTTCCCCTCTCTCTCAAAATAAATAAATAAAATCTTAAAAGAAAACTTATACTTACTTATATTTAATCCAAGATCATTTACTTAAATAAATTGGGAGCTTTAGAGTGAAAGAATAATGGGATTAAAGAAATGGGTTTTTGAGTCAGAAAGCCCTAGATTTGGTTCACAGTTAGACTTTCACTTATTTTGTGTCTTGGGCAAGTGGCCTAATGCCCCAGAACCCGTTTTCTTATCGCTATAAAGTGAATAAAGAAATACCACCACTTTACTGTACTATTTTCTTCTCCTTTTGCTTTTTCTCCTCCTCCTCATTTTTCTCATGAGATGAAAAAGTAAATTAATGAAACCTAGTTTTCTAAGTACTTCCCTTAGAAACACGTAAAGGAGCCCCACGCAATTTCCATGTCATGATCCAAGAAACAATGTGAGCACTGCACTAACTGCCAGCTATTGGCATCCTGAAAGAGGACTAGTTACACGTTCATTCACCTCCCCAACAACTTACGCGCTCTCCCACAGGGGCGCGTGTGCCGCTGCTGAGATACAGAGGTGGCTAAACAGGCGTGCCCCCCTCAGAGTTCACAGCTAATATGGGAAGAGATAAAATGAATAAACCCACCAACAAATACAAAATTGCTACTTTTGAGAAGTGCAGTGAAGACCAAAAGAGTGTATGTGAGGTAATAACAGGGAATGTCATTTCTGTTAGGATCGGCTTAGGGCAAGCTCTCTAGAAGCAGAGCCTGAAGTGGGGGTACCTGTGCGAGTGACTGAGGGAGCGCTCTCAGGAGAAGCCTGCAAGGGAGAGGGTCAGCAGACAGGGCAGGGGGAAAGCTGGGCAGAGAAGCTGGGGGTTCAGGAGAACTCTAGCCTCAGCATGAAAATAGATCAATAATAGAAGAAAGTTTCATACTAGCGTATGGATTTAGTAAGAGTTTTTAAAAGTGTATCTGTCATTGCCCTGACTGTGTAGCTCAGGGCCATGACTGTGTAGCTCAGTTGGAGTTGTCCCCAGTACGCTAAGGCTGTTGCAGATTCGATCCCGGCCCACGCAGGAATCAGCGTGGATGGGTGGAGCAACACATCTATGTATGTCTCTCTCCAGGTTGCAGGTTTGATCCCTGGACACGGTACATACAGGAGGCAACTAGTCGATGCTTCTCTCTCATATCAGTGTTTCTGCCTCTCCCTTCCCCTCTCTCAGTCTGGATGGATGTGGTTTCTTTAATTCCTTAGTTGTCAGACTTTCATTCAACTCAGTATTTGGCAGTCCTAAGTGATGGTTGTTGTATAGTTTAGTTGTAATTTTGATGTGGTTGTGTGAGGAGGTGAGCCATGTTTACCTACACTGCCATCCTGACTGGAAGGAGGCATCTTTCTTCAGGGTACCTAGTATGTTCTCTCACTGAGGTACAGTTATTTTTAGTGTAAACCTGTTTTTCTTGCCTTGCTCCTGAGAACTGGAAAGCACTGCCCAAGATTTAGGAAGAGCATACACAATCAAAATTATCCAGAACATCTTTGTGCATTTTTGGAAGATTATCCTGCTACAACATTAGAATAGAAATTTCCTTTGTCATTCAAGTGATCTTAATCTTCTCGGTTCCTAAATGGCCAAAATACAAAGGATTTGTGTAGGAGCTGACTTTGTGAGCCTTGTCACAGAAAACTGCTTTTTCAACTTTGCTTCAGCAGGTTTTAGCAGTGTCCATTTTGAAGGACTGTGTGGGGGAAGGTTTGTGGGGCTGTTACTAACTTTGTGTGACCTTAACCTCGGAAAGAAGGGAACTGCCAAGGTGAGCCGGAGATAAGCTTTCATGTTATGGGGTCAGGTTGACTGTGCTGAATGAGAAGGCACCGACCTTCGCCTAGATATTTATAAACCTGGCAGGGCGTGTCGGGTGAAGGAAGGGTACATTTCCATTCCAGTGACCGAATTGAAACACCTCACATTTAAATGTTTGGTAGGCTCCTTGGGTTGTGTGTTATCCAAATTCTTGATCTTTTGCCCTTTTCTTTTTTGATAGAGAATTTGTCTTGTAGTCATTGTGTTAAATCCCTTTCATTTCTGCTTCTACAGGAAGGAGGAGCAGATGTGGCAATGCAAGAAATCAAGAGGAGTCCTGGGCCCACAAGAATTGATGCCATTGACAAGTATGTGAAGAAAGACTAGGCCCGTTGGATAGGCAGCCTGGGCGGTCTTGTCACTCCCAGGTCCCCCTGGGAGATCAGACATCACGGGCTGAAAAAGTATTTCTTATTAAATTATACCCGGACCTCTTAAGAATGTTCTATTTGAATGCTGTTTAATGTTACAGCCAAAACTGGCAGAGAATAAAAACAAAGTTTGGTGCCTTTTCAGGCTAATTAACCCTCACCACTCAAGCTGTTTTATCTCCATCAGATAAAAAGTGAAAACAAACTTGTTCTCAATCAAAAGACCTATGTTTCCTCATTTGCATACCAGTACAGTTTGAGCTGGACAAGGCTGCCCAGCTTGTGAGATATTTCCATTTTCTCTGCCCAGTTCACACCTGAGTACAAGCCAAGGTGACTAATAAGACCAGGTAATCTTCTGCCTCAATGACTGTTACTGCAGCAAGTCTCTGGGTGTTTTTTAAAGTGCCCAGATGTCTTACCCGTGGAGTCTCAAGTTCACCTGTCCCAACTGTGTGTTAGGAAGCAGACCTCTTAGACGATGGGCGGGGGCGGGGTGGGGGGCGGTTGAGAAGAGGGTAGAAGGACTGGGTCCCTGAGACGCTTGCCGGTAGCAGTCTGCAGAACGGGCTGTCAGCGCATCTCTGTAAGCCAGTTACTGCTGTGTTAGTCTACTTACAAGAGGTAGCGTTCTCAAAGTTTCTCTAAGGATCTCTGCCCTCAAAGACTTTCAACCTTTTTTTCTCCAACTTGGTGAATGTATTTATAAACATGAAAATGGGCTGTTTTGTGTTGATTTTTTTTCTGTTATGTTCCCAAGCCATTGTATAAGGGAGAAAATAAGTATTAGATAATCTTCTTTCCTCAAGCAGGGCAATTGGTGTAAATGAAAATTATTCTCTTTTTCCGTTTGAAATTCCTGTTTTTCCCCATATTGCTTTTTCATATCAAGGCTGTCCTGGAAGTGGTGGGAAGGAAGAAAGCCCTGTTTGAAATTTCTAAGCCACTTCCTCCTCATTTAGGTCCACATGCACAGACCACTTCCTCTTCTAGCCACACAGCTATTTTGTTTTTAAATTGCAGCTTCTTTGTCCTGTTTGAAAATATGTTAAGGAGTAAGAAATTGATTTCTAGGTTTGGAATTAGAGTTTCGGAGTCAGGAACCAGAATTTACTCCTGGTTGATTATTAGATGGGTGAACTTGAATAGATTACTGAAAGAGCCGCTGCCACGAGCGTCATCATAGTCACCGGGAGTGTTTAGCTGTGGTGGCGGTCATGGTTTTGTTTGCTTGTCATTGAACTGCCTCTTTATTTAATCACATTTTGGAATCAAGAAAAAGCTTGACATACCAACAGTGTGCCTCTATTTCTCTGCTCTGATTATTTGAATTTCTTTGCAACTTGAGAATGCAATGGCTTCTGTCAAGCTGGAGAAAGGCGGTGGTCTGCATGTCCCCACTGGCTGCATGTGCGCTCGTGTACTTTGACTGTGGTCCTGTGTGAGGCTAGTTCTGTGCGAGAGCCGGGCACCAGAAACCGGGACTCCCTCTGCTCGCTGCTTCTGTGGGTCCTGTGGTCTGGTGGTGAGGGCGCAGTGACTGCTTGGGGGAAGTGAGCAACTGCATTGTAATACAAGCCTGCTCCTTAGTCCCCACTCTTTCCCTGGAAAGCATGGAGGCTTGTGGCCCTGGGGGTCACAGGGCCAGCCACGCTTGGTCAGTGAATGAGAATTAATTGGAGAGTGTTCTGGAAAGCAGTTATTTTAAGTTCATTCTAGTTATATTCTTAAATTTTGACATTTTTGTTTTCTGATTAAAATCTTTTAACCTTTATATCATCATGATGTAGGAGCAGATCTGCAGAAGGTACCAGGAATTATCTGGAGTCTGAGGAACTAACTGTGAGCCAGCTCCTGCTTTGTCTAAGGGAAGGAAACCAGAAGGTGGAGAGACTTGAAAATGCACTCAAGGAAGCCGAAAAAAGGTATGAAATAGGTAACTTGAAACATGCATTAATTGCTTTTTTAACAGCTTTTTGGAGATAGCACTAAGATACCGTACAATTCATCCATTTAAAGTGTGCATTTTGCCCAGCCAATGTAGCTTAGTTGGTTGGAGTGCCACCCCATAACGGAAAGGGTGCGTGTTCAATTCCCAGTCAGGGCACATAGTTAGGTTGCAGGTTTGATCCTGGTCTGGGCACGTACGATCTCTGGTCCAGACATGTGTGGGAGGCAACCAACCGATGCTTCTCTCTTGCATCTATAACTATTCCCACCTGTTTTAACACTGACCTCCCACTACGAAGGATGAAGATTTAAGTCTTTTACAAACCCCATCATTGTCACCACACACATAGGCTTCTGGACCCTTCTTCCCCCCGGGCCCAACTCTGAAATTGATTATAGTATATTGAAATTTAGTTGAATCACTGATCAGTGTTTACATTATTATCCACACACACAATTCTCAGTTAAGCTGTGCTCTATGCCTTGACCACTTTTCCTTTTTCATACATTTTTTTACCTCTCCGAGTAATTACCATTTTTATATTTTGCTTATTCCCCGCCACCACTCTCTCCCAATGAGTAAGTCTCAACATATTAGCATTGTCCAATAGTAGGCTCTTCTTGAAGACTTTTCTCCTGGAGTCTGGCCTGGTGGCTTTCTGGGGCCTGCTATATAGCACTTATCTTGGAATCTCCCTTTGCCATCATCCTGTGGAACTCCTTCAGCTCTCCTGCATTGGATCACCTGTTCCCTGAATTAAATGTTTTTCTTACTCTAAAATTTTTTTTTCATTCTGGCCAGGTGGCTTAGTTGGTTGGAGTATCATCCCATGCACCAAAAGTCTGTGGGTTCAATTCCCAATCAGGGTGCATACCTAGGTTGTGGATTTGATCCCCGGTTGGGGTGCGTATGGGAGGCAACTGATCGATGTTTCTCTCTCACATTGATGTTTCTCTCTCTCACTCTTCCTCCCGCTCTAAAATCAATAAACATATCGTCGGGTGAGGATAAAAAATGTTTTTTCAAATAGGGCTCACAATATCTCCACTAATTTACTAAGACAAAATATATGGAGAGGATAGTTCCTAATATCTGCATATCTGAAAATCTCTACCTTTATAATTTATGGATAGTTTGGCTAGATATAAAAGTCTATGTTGGACATAATTCTTCCTCTGAATTTTGAGTGCATTACTTCATTGTATTCTAACTTCTGATATTATTGCTGAGAAATCCATCATAATCTGATTCTTAATTTTCTGGAGTGAAACTTCTCATTTGCTTTGGTGCCAGCCTGTGTTTCATGCATTTGTTCTGGACACTTGGGTAGGGAGATCTGGCTGGGAGGTTTTCTTGAGGAACCCCATGTCAGAAATGTTAAATCTTTTACCTCCTCTTGGTTACCTCTTGGTTGCATACTGCAGAGGAGACTCTTCCAGTCTCCTGCCTAGAGGGTACTTTTCTAGATGCCAGGATTCTTTTACTTTTTTTTTTAGATTTTTTTTTTGAGAGAGGGGAAGGGAGAAAGAGTGGGAGAGAAATATCAATGTGTGGTTGCCTTTTGTGTGCCCCCCCACCGGGGAGCTGGCCCATAACCCAGGCATGTGCTCTAGACTGGGAATCCAACAGGTGACTCTTTGATTTGCAGGCCAGCACTCAGTCCACTGAGCCACACCAGCCAGGGCTAGATGTCAGGATTCTTGAGATAATAGAAGACTGAGGGTCTCAGCATTCTGTGTGTAAGCTCCCCTCTTTTCAGTAGGAAACCCAAGCCCTCAACTCTGATTAATGAAGGATCAGTCCCTCTATTTTAGGATTTTCTAGTTCTGTTTTTTTAAACTTCACCCAAGGATATCTTTATTGATTTTAGAGAGAGAGGAATGGACAGAGAGAGAGAGAGAAACATCAATGTGAGAGAGAAACATTGACTGGTCGCCTCCTCTACACGCACGCCTACCCGGGATCGAACCCGTAAGCTAGGTATGTGCCCTGACCGGGTTTTGAACCCTAAACCTCCTGGTGTATGGGATGATGCTACAACTAACTGAGCCACCCGGCCAGGGCTCTTCTAGTCCTTCTTAAAGATCCCCCACCTTCATCCCAACATTCAGAGATACCAGTTGTCACCAACTCCTGAGCCTTTTGGGTCCCGTAGTGCGAGTTATGTCTTGGCTCTGTTAGCTTCAGGTCCAGGCTTTCTGGTCTGCCAAGTCAGTTTCTACTCATATCTATGCTTCTCAAATCTTACTATTATTTTTTTCTCCCTTTCTTTTTGTTCTTATGGGTATATAGATCTTTAAAAGTTATTTTTGTTCGGTTTGGGATGGGAGAGAAACAAGACTCTGTTTCATTTGTATTGGGATAGCTTTCCTGTGATTACCGTATTTTGCTGTGTATAATGTGTACTTTTTTACCCAAATTTTTGAGGGAAAAATAAGGATGCACATTATACATGGGTACAATAATTATATAACATGGATATAATAACCCCGTATATTATGCACACAAAACCGTGGGTGCACATTATACACAGGAGCGTGTTATATATGACAAAATCCAGTATGCTTCAGTGAAAGAATGTTGCTGCATTTGTTTGTTTTAGGGATTTGTAAACTTAGATGGGTCCAGAAAGGAAAAGCCTTTTCTTAGGACACACACACTTATGTAACACACAAGCATGCACGTGTGTATCCACACAAAAACACAAATTTTAAAAATACTTGTTTTATGTCAGTGACATAAAAAGAGGCAATGTTTTTAAGTCTTCAGTATGTTATACCTTTTACCTCTATACACATTCATCTCTTAGTTCTAGCCAATTTTAGGAGGAAAGCTAAACCAAAGCTAATACATTGAATGCAAAGAGATTTTGAAAACCCCTGATCCTTTATCCAAATTTTGAACAATGTTCTTTTTGGTGCTTCTGCAATTGTTTCTTCTCTTGAAGGCAAAGAGAAAGTAATTTTTCTATATTCTATAATCTTTTAGAGTTTCAGATTTTGAAAAGAAAGCCAATGATCGTTCTGAGATTGAGACCCAGACAGAGGGGAGCACAGAAAAAGAGAAAGAAGAGGAGAAAGACACAGAAACTGTGGGTACTAAGATCATAAGCCTGCTCCCACACCCACGAGGACATAAGAGCAGTATAGAACCTGCAGTCGAATCTTGTGATGTATTACTAGCTTTAGAAATATAGAAATAATTTTAACGCTGAGTATTTTCTTTTTCCTCTCATACTTCCATGTCCCGATATGAATTTCATTCATTGTAAATTGCAGTGAGATGTATCCCTACCCTCGTGATTTTAGGAAATCACTCTTCTGCCTCTTCTTGACTGATTTCCTCTCCTAACGTCTTAAGTGAACAGGCCTGCTAAATGAGAAAGGAATGTCGTCTACTTTATTATGTGATCATTTGAGGATGTGGCTTGGAAACTTGAATACAAGTCAAAGGCCTTGGTTCTGTCCCAGTACTAGTCTGAAAAAAAGTTTCCGCGAGAAAGGCTCATGCTTACATAGTCGCTGTTAATGCCAACTCGTTGCTTGTCTTGGAGTCTGCAAACAGTCTTCAACCCAGGGAAGGCTGATGAAGCCAGGAAGCTGTCAGAGCCACAGCAGCCTATGCAAAACACATGTACATAAGATACGTACTTTAGCTAATTCATTTATTTAATGAATATATATTGAACGCCTACTGTATGCCATACTCTGGACTAAAACCCCTACTTCCTAGAGAATAGAGAACATTTAAAAAACTGAGTTGCAGAGACAACCTGTGAGTAAAAGTACCCAGTTGACTAAAAATAATTCAACAACCAATAACAGAGAAAGAAGTACTGAGACTTCCAAGGCACCATAAAACTCACTGACAAAAACTCTAGAGCTGCCAGGAAAAAAGCAGTACAGCAAAAACAGTTGAGTAAACTAGAAACATAAATCAGCCAGGAATATGGGTTTGAGTTGCTAACTGGATACATTAGATTGTACCTTGACACTGCTGTGATCTGTGATCCCGTGAACCATGATCAGGATTCATTTTAATTATGATAAAGTTATTATCACAAGTGCATCCCAATTGATCCATTAATGTTCTGTGAGGAAACAGAGTTGTAACCAAAACATTTTTTTCATTCAAGATATTTGGGGCATTCATTGTGAAGGGTTTAATCAATTCACCAGTCTTAACTGGAATGATTCACACTGTTTCCTCACATAGAGGTACATTCAGTCTCTGATGCGAATCCCACATGTGTGTTTCGGATTTCCTGTGTAACAGGTTGGAAGTGAAGTGGAAGCCTTGAACCTTCAGGTGACAACCTTGTTTAAGGAGCTCCAAGAGGCTCATACCAAACTCAGTGAGGCTGAGCTAATGAAGAAGAGGCTTCAAGAAAAGTAAGAATGAGAGATGAATTTTATCTTCCTTCAAAAGGTGTACATTTTTACAAAATATGTAACTATATAAAAAACATAGTTTTGTTACTGTGTTATGACTAAAAGAAACATAGAGACCTAATTGAATTATGAGTTCAGAAAACACTAATGTTGTTCAGGTTAATGTACAGGTTAATATATAAACACGAACACTTGTAGTAATGGGGGGATGGGGCCCTGGAGACTCTGACTCTGCTGTTTGGGGGCGTTAGGTGAGCATACCAGTGTATATGAGGACCTGTAAAAAGCAGTGAGCTGGATTTCCCGTGACTTACATGAGCTGACAACATTAATGTGAACAAATGTAAAAGAAAGCTGCAAAGAGCAAGAACTTGAGTAAGATTTATTTAGGAAAAAATTCATTTTCAGTCAATTATAAAAACTAATATATAAATTGAGAATTTTGCAGTTGCTGGTTTCTCTTGATCTAAGTTACCCCGAAATTTAGGAAAGCGAAGTTGATGTTGTTCTTTTGGCTGACTTGGCAGACATTTCCAGCATAACATACACGTGCGTGTTTCCCTGGAGTTACACTTTCCAAGGCTGGTACAGAACGGCAGTAACAGCTAAGGATTTTGATCAGACAGCCCTAGGCTGAAGTATGGATCTGCAATTTATTTGTGGTATTAACCTCGGGAAAGTTATTTGTTTCACCTCTCTAGTCTCAGTTTTATTCTTTGCAAAATGTGTGTCGTAATTCCTACATCATAAGGTTTGGAGTGAGATAACGTTTAACATGCTTGGCATTGATTCCTTGCACATAACTATCACTGGTTCATATTTGCTATTATTACCTTACAATTCTTTTTCTGATCTTTAAGAGGCTTTATGGCACTTCCTTTCCCCCTGTTGAATCTTTGTCAGAAGTCATAGTCTTTGTGCTTAAAAGAACCCGTCACTTTAAAATACAAAAGATGTATATGGATCACTATATGAGGGGTATCTTTAGCTAATCACTACTTTGGTCTGTGACTAAATAACAAAAATGTATTTGTATGACTACTAAAAACAATTATTCCAAGTGGGCAGTAGCTTGTGTGCTTTTTTATGTTAGGCAGAAGGGTTCAGAAATACATAATTTTTAACAGAAGATCTGTATTTTTTAAAAATAATTTTTATTAAATTTATTGGGGTGACATTGATTAATAAGATCATATAGGTTCTAAGTGTACATGTCTATGATACTAGATCTGCATGTTGCACTGGGTGCCCACCACCTAAAGTTGAACCATCTCTGTCACCATATATTAGGTCCCTTCCACCTTCTCCCCCTCCCACGGCCTTCCCTCTGGCAACCACCTTGCTGCCTGTGTCCATGAGTTTCAGTTTTACATCCCACATATGAGTGAAATCATCGTTCTTGGATTTTCTGACTTATTGCACTTAGCATAATATTCTCAAGGTAGTTCACCAATACTACTTGCTTCTAGTAAAGAAGCAAGGAGAATAAAATATTTGTATTGCTAAATCCTTGAAGAATGCTATCCTAAAATTCTTTGTGTTTGCTACATAATCTTGGGATTGTTTAAACCACTGAAAAATGAAGGAGCACTGTTTATCCTATTTTGATCTTTCTTAGATGTCAGGCCCTTGAAAGGAAAAATTCTCCAACCCCATCAGAGCTGAATGAAAAGCAAGAGCTTGTTTACAAAAACAAAAAGTTAGAGCTACAAGTGGAAAGCATGCAATCAGAAATCAAGATGGAGCAGGCCAAAAGAGAGGAAGACAAGTGAGTACGCCACGACGAAACGGCTACTTGCAAAGAAGTTGGAACAGCTCTTTATACAGATTAGCATCAGGGTTTGAGAATACATTTAAGTATTTCTCATTTATTTGAGGGAGTACTAGGAGACTTTTCTAAGGAGGTAAAATTTAAGTTTTATAACAAGATTATGAAAATTAGTGGTAATCTTATTTTGACTTCTGGGGAAAAATTGTTTTGAGAGTAAGAAAATGCATGGAAGTGGCAGAACGGTAAAGGTAGGAGAAAAGATTTTGCTACTTGTGTGTTGAGAAGAATGTTGGGAGGCAAGACTGTAAGATTCTAAGCTATGTTCCCCAAGATTCCATCCTCAATTTCTTTTTTAAACAGGTCCAAATTAGCCACTCTGCAGCTGACACACAACAGGCTCCTCGAAGAATACAGCAGTGCACTGAGAACAGCTGAAGACCTAAAACGGAAAGAGGTACTCAGAAAAAAGTTACTTTGATAGCCTAGCAAGGGACAGAAACTATTAAACATTTTATATGGAAAGTAGTCGTATTAATCTTTAACTAAGTCTGGTTTCAAAGGTTGTTTTCAGTTTATAATAGATTTCTTGGCCTCTAAGTGCTTATAACTTCTGATGTTCCGTGTATGTGTGGGCATTCCTCAGAGATAATTGCGGGTTCATCCAGATCACTGCGATCAAGCTAGTCCCTTGAATTTTTTGGTTTCTGAAGGTATATAAGTTATGTTTACACTATACTGTAGTTTATTAAGTGTACAATAGTATTATGTCTCAAAAATGTATATACCTTAATTTAAAAAATAGTTCATTGCAAAAAAAAATGCTAACCATCATCTGAGCCTTTAGCAAGACGTAACTCTTTGCTGGTGGAGGGTCTGCAAGCACAATGAAAGCAAAGTGCAGTAAAATGAGGTGTGTCTGTAGAATGGGCTTTGTGTACAAAGGTGGTGCTATTGTCCTACACTCAGGGAGTAAACTTGTAGCGTTTCTCACAGTGGGTGGGTTTGAAAGAGACCGAAGGAAGAGTGTGGGCTCCTCAGTGAGTAGCACAGAGTGGGACTGATGGCTGGGGCTGGAGAGGCCACCTACTGCGTGGAACTCCTACCGGCTTGCCTGCTGCCAGTGAACCTGAGAGCCTGGATTTACCCGGCTGCAACTTAAACTACGATTAATGCCTAGCATGGTATGATAATTTTTAACACCATGGATAGATATGTGAGGTGATACATGTGCTAATTAACCTGATGGGAGTAATCCTTTCACAGTGTATACATGTATCAAATCATCATGTATGTCTTACAATTTTATGTGTCAATTTTACCTCATAAAGCTGATGGAAGCTTTGAATTAGAAGGGGTCTTTGAGTTTATACCCTTATCAATACACTTTTTGTTTTTTATTTATTTTTTAATAGATTTTTAATTTAAACATTTTTCTTCTTTTCTATTGACTTCACAAAGAAAGAGTAATGTGAATGAAAAAGTAGCAATATTAGCAAGTTACAACCTCACTGAGATCAGGGTTAGTTATAATTTTCCTTATTTTACTGTTTTCTTTTTTTAATTATTGTTTTAAATTAGAAAATTATTATTTGCAAGCCATCAGTTAAATGAGTACAACTTTCCAAATATCATTGTTAATTAACAAAACAGCTTAGAGCCAACCATGAAAAAAAAAGTTACCTAATATTTTACTAAAATAGATTGAATTATTTGAAAACCATTTCTAAAATAAACTTGTCTCTTTCAGTCAGAAAAAGTGGATAAGGTGGTGCTGCAGGAACTGAATGAAAAACTGGAACAGGCAGAGAAGGCGCTGGCTTCCAAGCAGCTTCAGATGGATGAGATGAAGCAGACCATCGCCAAGCAGGAGGAGGACCTGGAAACCATGACGGTGCTCAGGGCGCAGGTACTTTTTGAAACATAACTCTACTTATATTCTCAAATGGGAAAGTGATGGTGTTTAAAATCTTGGTGTTTATATTATTTCCATCAATAAGTTTTTTAAAACTTTTTAATTGAAGGATATCACATGTGGAAAGTGCACCAAACTCTTAAGTGTATACAGCTCAGTGAAGTTACCGTTCTACATCTGATAGATAGTTGGATTATTTCCAGTTTGCAGCATTATGACTGTTACTGTGACATTTTTGTGCACGTCTCTTTGTTCACGTGTGCGTTCATTTCTGTTAGGTGTACACCTAGGAGTGGAATTGCAGGTTCATAAAGTATGCATCTAGTGAGTTTTAATAGATAACATCAAACAGAGCTTGAGTTTTCCACAGTGGTTGTACCAATTTTTGCTCCCATCAACAGAGCATTCCCACTGTATTATCAGTATTCATACTGGTATTATCAGTAGTTTTACCTTTAAGCATTCTGGTGGGTATATAATGATCACTTAATTTTCATTTCCTTGATGGCTAATAAGATTGAGCACTTCTTCAGACGTTTACTGGCCATCCAGGTATCCCCTTTTGTGACATGCCCAATCAGGTCCTTGCTCATTTTTCTTCTGGTTGCTGATTTTTCCTTAATTTTTATATTCATTGCAGATTTTTTCACTCTGTGATTTGCTTTTTCACTCTTAAAATGATGTCTTTTGATGAACAAAAGTTAATTTGTTGTTATAGTTCAGTTCATCAGTTTTTTCATTTATGATTAGTACTTTTTGTGGCCTGTTTAAAAAACTTTCACTACCTCAAGGCCATGAAGATATTCCCCTGTATTGTCTTCTAAAAGTTTCATTGTTGTGCCTTTTACAGTATGATTTAGAAACCACCTGGAATGAGCTTTTCCATATGGAGACAAGGGTAAAGATGAGTGTTCTTTCCTAGATGAATATTCTCTTGACTGGCACTATTTGTGTAAGAGGACATCTTTCTGTAAGTGCTCTGCTGCCCTCTTTGTCATGTCCTGTGTCCAGTGCCCATGGGTCTATTTCTGGACCCTGTAATGCTCCATGGGGCTATTTATATGTTCTTGCTCTGGGACCATACTGTCTTGACTTCTTATAAAGCATCGAAAGTGTTGAATTCTGGTAGAATAAGTCTTCCTACCTCATTGGAATTCTTCAAGAGGACTTTAGGTTTTCCTTCCCTTTTTCATTTTCATAAAAATTTTAAAAACCACTTGAGATTTTCCACATACAGAAAAGCTTACTGGGATTTTGATTGGAATTATATTAAATACAGATCAATTTGGAGATAACTGACATCTTTATAATACCGACTCTTCCAGGCCATGAATATTATAAGTATTATCTTCTTTATTTGTACTCAGTAATATTTTTAATCTTCTTAGTAGAGGTTTTGTTCTTTTCTTAGATTATTCCTAGGTATTTTATATCTTAATGGTACTATTATAAATAGCATGTTTTAAAAACTTCATTTTCTAAGGGTTGCTGTTATATAGAAATAATTCAATACAACTGATTTTCATATATTGACTTTGCAGTAAACTTGCTCAACTCACATTTTGATTGTAATTTTTCTGAATTTTTTGGACTTTGTACATTAATTATATCATTTGAATAATGGCAGATTGGGTTTTTTCCCCCTTTTCCAGTCTTTTTGCTTTTTGTTTCTTTTTCTTGCCTTATTGCACTGGCTGGGACCCCAATATAATGTTATATAATGGTGGGGATGGCAGGCAGTCTCGCCTTGCTCCCAGTCTCAGACGCTGTGCCTGCAGCATTTTACTACTAAGTGCATGATGTTTGCTATAGGCTTTTTGTAGATATCACGTATCTGACACACAAAATTTCCTTCTATCCTTGTTTGCCAAAAAGTTTTGAGTGAATATTGAATTTTATTTAAGAAAAATTATTTTCTTTATATAGTGATATAATTTGTAATTATATGCTTTTCTCCCTTTAGTCTAGTGTGGTAAGTTATGTTGATTTCTTAAATATTAAACAAATTGCATTTTTTAAATTACCCTCTGTATATATTCCCAAATTTGGTTTGCTCCTATTTTGCTTAGGATTTTTTTATCTATATTCTTAAGATTGGCCTAGAGTTTTTCTTTTGCTAATATATTTGTCACGTTTGGATATCAGAGTTATGCTGGCTTCATAAAATCGAGTTAAGATACATTTTTTTGTTCATGTTCTCTGGAAGAATTTGTGTACAGTTGGCTTGTTGGGACTGTTTTGGCCTACTCTGGTTACTGGTGGGTGGAGGACTTGGAGAAGAATTTATGAGTGAGAATACATCCTGCCTGAGATTTAAAAATCACAAAAAAACCCTGGCCTGGTGTAGCTCAGTGGATTGAGCATGGGCTGCAAACCAAAGGGTCACCGGTTCGATTCCCAGTCAGGGCACATGCCTGGGTTGCGGGCCGGGTCCCCAGTGGGGCCCATGTGAGAGGCAACCACACACTGATGTTTAAAAAAAAAAAGAAAAGAAAAAAAAAGCCCTGGCTGGCGTAGCTCAGTGGATTGAGCGCGGGCTGCGAACCAAAGGGTCACGGGTTCGATTCCCAGTCAGGGTACATGCCTGGGTTGCGGACCAGGTCCCCAGTGAGGGCCACATGAGAGGCAACCACACATTGATGTTTCTCTCCCTCTCTTTCTCCTTCCTTTCCCCTCTCTAAAAATAAATAAATAAAATCTTTAAAAAAAAACCACAAAAAAGAGGGAAAACCCTTTCTTTCTAAACAACTGGAGGTATCAGAGGTGGTTTTAGGATGATTAGATACTAAAATAATTTTACTTTTGAATTACATAAATAATACTACTCATTATAAAATAGAATTTTTAGACTATAGAGAAATGTATAGAGAGTGGAAATCCAACTTCCCCCAATTCCATTTTGGTAAGTGTATAAGTTTCTTCTTTTTTTATTTTGCTTATTTGTTTGCTTAATTAAAAATGGGACCACACTATACTGTTTCAATACAACATTTTTACTCATGATATATCTTGGACATATCTCCTTGTTACTTACTACTCACAGTCGTATGTTATTTTTTTAATGCCTGTGTAGTGTTACAAAGTATGTATTGCCACAATAGATTTAACCAGTCCTCTATTGATGGACATGTAGGTTGTACCAATATTTTTGCCATTATCAACAATGCTGAAGTGAACATTCTTATATGTCTTTGTGCACTTGTGGAATCTGTAGTAAAAAAAATACAAGTGGAATGGTTGGGTCCATTGGGTATGCCTGTTTTTAAAGAAGTATTACCAAGTTATCTTCCAAAAATGCACAATCAAAATTATTCCCTCACCAGAAGTAGATGAGCAATCCTATTTTCCCACATGCTTGCATCATTCTTTAAAGTGTTCCCCAACCTGATAAACATTATTTTTAGTATGACACTGTTAACAGTTTATTATTTCCTATATACTCACTACCAGCTGCCCAGAGCGGCTGGCCCAGTGAAATATAGAAGTGGTTGTACGGACTTAGGGCTTTAATGTCATTGCTGCAGGAACAGAA
Source organism: Micronycteris hirsuta (assembly GCA_004026765.1). Classification (NCBI taxonomy): domain Eukaryota; kingdom Metazoa; phylum Chordata; class Mammalia; order Chiroptera; family Phyllostomidae; genus Micronycteris; species Micronycteris hirsuta. The sequence continues at coordinate 40,207 of PVJI01006507.1, read as the reverse complement.
TCTCGACCTGAGCTCTTTATAGCGGTTCCCTTGTTTGGGCACCTCATGACACTGTCCTGTCCTTCTGCCACATTCTGTACACAGACATTTGTTTTGTTTTGATAAATATTCTTGTTCATTCAACAAGACTTTTCGAGCACCTATAATATGTCAGGTACTATTCTCACTGTTGGGGATACAGGAATGGACAAAACAAATATCCAGTTCTTCCTGGCTCAAAACCTAGATTCAAGGCTCTAACCTGAATTTAGGTCTGACTCAAAAAAGCCCATGATCCATCAATGATACCCTAATATTTTGGAATACTTGCAAATGGCAGGAGCTCCCTTACAAAGATCTCTTTATTGTATGCTTTCTTTTTGTAACTATAATTCTGATAGAATATTTAAAATTTTGTTAATTTTACTTTAAAAGTAATGGATTAAAATTTATATCCTAGAACCCCTAATTTTGAAAAGAAAAAACCTAATTTTAAATATAGCAAGTTAAAAACTGGTATTAAAATAACGCTCAATTCACTAGTTTATGTTTACTTTGTAATTTCATAACTGAAGAAATTGCTGTCAGGCATAATATTTATCTATTTCTAGGTAACAAATTACTCTCCAAACTTAGCAGCTAAAACAATAAGCACTTGTTACCTCACACACTTGCTAAGGGCCAGCGATCCTGGAGCAGCTCGGCAGGGTGATTCTGGCTCAGGTTTCTTACAAGGCTGCGCTCAAGGAGGAAGACCCTTTCCAAGATGGTTCACCCACATGGCTGTGGGTAGGAGGCCTGTTCCTCACCGTACCGGCCTCTCCATATGGCTGCTTCATGACATGGCTGCTTCATGACATGGCAGCTAGCTCCCTCCTACAGCAAGTGATCCAGGGGAGAACAAGGCAGAAGCCATAGTGTCTATTATGACCAAGTCTCAGAAGCCATACACCACCATTTCTACAGTGTCCTAGGGGTTACAGAGATTGGCCCTATTCACTGTGGGAGGGGAACATGTGAGGCTTTGAATACCAAGAGGTGAGGATCACTGGCACCATCTCGCGGGCTGGCTACCTCCATGGGGCGTGATGTGGTGTATGGAAGAGTCCATGATACATGTGTTTCAGTCTGGGTTCACGTGCTGGTTTGACTTCTTAACTGATTTCCCCAAGATTAATGGCTATTATACTTGTAATGTGAAATGAGCACAGCAATTCTACATTCCCAGGATTTTTGACAAGGTGAAATAAGATAGTCAGCAAAGGACTTTTTACATGTTTAGAATTTAATAGCATCTGTTTATTGTTATTTTAATTTAACTTAAGGCCGGCATTCAAAAATGTACCTGGCAAAGTAAATAAACCATTTACTATATTAAGCTAATCCTGAATATTATTTTTTAAAAGGAGACCAGAGAATTTTACTGAATTGATGATCCACACAGTACTTAAACCACTGGTGTCGGTTTAATTGTTGGGTTCTAATTGTTTAAAGCACACGCATATACAATTTGTGTCTTCTACTTGGAAGTAGTTGGATCATGGTCACTGTACTGGTTTCTAGCAGGAATATGTACTTGTCCTTTAGAAGGCGTATCACAGGCTGCAGCACTGCCTCTTTACCTCAACAGGTGAGCTGTAGAGAATCCACATCATCTAGGTAGTAACTGCTGTCTCTTTCTTCCTTTAACAGATGGAGGTTTACTGTTCGGACTTTCATGCTGAAAGAGCAGCAAGAGAGAAGATTCATGAAGAAAAGGAGCAGCTTGCATTGCAGCTGGCAATTTTGCTGAAAGACAATAATGTTTTTGAAGATGGAGGCAGGTAAGGTGAGGGGAAGACTTAGAACACATGTTGACCTGGGACCTGTCAAACATGGTTCCTAATCTGAGCTATAAGAATCGCTGGGTACACGTCTCTTGAGTGGATTCATATGTTTAATGTGACTCATGAGATGTGGCAGTGTTTTGTGGAAACTTGATCAAGTTCTTTGCCTTTAGATGATCTGTAAAAACGTGACATTAAGTTTCAAAGTCATATCTTGCTATTATCATGAATGAAATGGTCCTAACTTTTTTTTTAAGATTTTATTTATTTATTTTTAGAGAGAGGAAGGGAGGAAGAAAGAGAGAGAGGAAAGAAACATTGATGTGTGAGAGATATATCATTCAGGTTGCCTCTCGCATGCCCCCATCTGGAGAACTGGCCTGCAACCCAGGCATGTGCCCTGACTGGGAATTTAAGTGGAGACTTTTTGGTTCGCAGGCCGGCATTCAATCCACTGAGCCACATCAGCCAGGGCACAGTCTTAACTTTTTAAATAACTCTATAATATTGTACATCTTAAAAGAAAATACTGCTAAAATTACTTCTGTCCTTTAAATTTCATTTTGAAAAACATTCGAAAGATACAGAAATATAAAAACACAGAGATTAAAATACACACAAATATGTACCCCATTCAGAATTGACAGCTACTAACATTTCTTCTATTGATATTTGCTTCAAGTATATTTGTATTAAAAGAAAAGAGGAGCCCTGGCTGGGTGGCTTGATGGATTGAGTGTTGGCCTGTGAACTGAAAGGTTGCTGGTTCATTTCCCAGTCAGGGCAGATGCCTGGGTTGCAGGCCAGGTCCCCAGTTGGGGACAAGTGAGAAGCAACTGATTGATGTATCTCTCATGCATGTATCAATGTTTCCCCCTCTCTCTAAAAATAAATAGATAGATAAATAAATAAATAATCTTTTTTTAAAAAAAGGAGCTGTAGATGAAGTTGAAGTCTTTTTTGTTCCCCATCCTTCATTATATTCCTCTCTTCCCTTCTCCATACTGCCTGGAATTTGGGTAGCATCTCCATTTGTTTTATATTTTTATATAATATCTTTAAATAAGATAATATTTCTCTGTGCTTAAGCTACAAAATGATCACTACAAATATTGTTTTGCAACATGCTTTCCATAACATTGTGATTTTTTAACTGGGTATATATATGCGCAGAGTGTCTCTTTAGACATATGCTACTTTTTTTCTAATCCATTCTCCTATCAATTGACAGTTTCGTTACTTCATAACTGATTCTTTAAAAAGTCTTAAGTGTTATTTACTTTTACTACATTGTGTCCTAGTAACAATAATATTTACAACTCAAGTCAGTCTTAAGTTTCGGTTTCTATGCACATTGGCATTGTAGTTCAAATCTTTTTTTTTTTTCTTCTCATATTCTGCTGAATGTGTGCTTAATGTTGTCATATTTCAGGGTCTTAGAACATCACATAGAGTGTTGCTTTTCATTCCAGTAGGCAGTCCTTGATGGAAATGCAGAGCCGTCATGGGGCCAGAACCAGTGACCCGGACCAGCAGGATTACCTCGTTCAAAGAGGTGAGTCACAAATGATTCTAGGCTTGCAGAATTCCAGGGAATAACTATCCTTGACAAGGATGCTTGAAAAAAAATTCCACTACGTCCTATGTAATGGATTTCAAATTAAGCTACCAAAAATGTAGTGCCCATCGATCTTATTTCCACAGTACCCCAATTTCCATACATTGCCTGCTGAATCCGGACCAGACACTTCATGCTGACAGTTAAGGTCTGGCAGAGCAAACTTTTAAGCCTTCTCTCACTCTGTTTCCCTACAGCAGTTAGCCAGCCGATCACTCCTTGTTCTTTCAGCTTGCCTGTCCTCAGCCTGTATACCTACGTGTACTTGCTTATGGGTGTCCTTCACGTGGATGCCTTCCTTCGCTCATATCCTTGTCTTCCTCCCGTCTCCTTCCAGTGAACTCTTATCCTATCTTTAGAACCCATTTCAAATACCATCTCTACGATACCAACAAAATGTGGCCTCTCCCTCCTGAATTTCCAAAGTACTTTATTCGTTTTAGTACTTACCTGCTATTTATTATAATTATTTATATGTTCTAAATATACGTTTAAGTCTCTTAAATAAGCTCCCTCGGAGCTTACATCTCTGCCTACTACCTGGTGTTATGCACATAAATAATGTTACCATTTATTGAGAGTTTACTATGCATGTAAACTGCCACTGTCCTGATTACTTCACATTATTTCACGCAATTCTCACAAATTCTATCAGATATATATCATCACTCTCTTACAGAAGACAAGGTTATATTACTTAGGACCACAATGCAAACTAGGGGCAGAACTGGACATGGAACCCAAGGCTATCTGACCCTAACCACTACACAGTACTTCATGGAACAGACCGTCATTTAGTTACGTACCACATCCAGATGTTAATTTCCTGGGTGAAATTGATGGTGACACTTATTACATGGTTTTAATACACTAGTAATGTTCTGTAACTTGTAACAAATCACTGCCTTAATAGTACTGATTCTATTATGAAAAAAATAGATATAAAAAAACAAACCCTCGAAGTACCAAAGACTGACATGGCAAGAAGAGAGTTAATAGCAATGCCAGTTAGACGATTCTGGGTTTAGGATTCCATCCTAAACTTCACATAAAACTGGTTCTTCAATATATATTTTTTAGTGCTGGACCAGTCTAAGTCCCTTCCATACACTAACTGACTATTGAAATGGAACTACATCACAAAGTTATCATAGCAAGGAAGTAATATTAGTATATATAGTTAACTATTAAATCTTGGGGAAATTTCTTTCAGTATCCTTTTTACCTTCCATCTCCTCCTGTTCTCCACCCCCACCCTCACCCCCAAAGTTCTCTTACAGGAAAAAATAGGCTAAAGTCAATATTAGAGGTAGTAAGTCAGGGTACAAGTAAACATAGTATGCATGGGACATGTGCAGAGGTAGCAGCCTGTGAACTGACATATATAATAGCCTCGTGCATTTTTTAGCTTCCATGGTTAAAGCGATGTTCTTCTCTGAAAGTTGTATCTAACCACTTGAGCACCGCTATGCATTTTCTTTAACCTAATTTTAAATACCCTAGGAACACCAATACACCTCATACCTAGAAGTGCCTACACAGCTGTCGTAAGTCAAAAAGGGCAATCTCTTGCACCTGGGTTTCTTAAGGGAAGGTTTTCATTCATCGTAACTGTATAAGGCAAATGCTTATTTACATTAAAAAGAATTGGTCACTCTAATTTATAATCTAAAAATCATCACAAAGTGCAAATTTATTCCTAATTTTTTTTTGTCTTATACAAAACAATATTCCAGAGACTGTCTTAAAATTTTTTTTTTCAGTTTCCTAATAAAGCTGCCTTAAACAAAAGCTCCTCTTAGTATATTTTATCATCATCGGCAGCCATCTGAGTGCCTGTTCCAGTCTAGGGCATCCAGCTAAGCACAAGGAAACAAATGTGCCTAAGTCATGGTCAGATCCATGAGGGCTTATGGTGTAGCTGGAGAGACATGATGTGCACGTACAAAGATGAAGTGATAGCCCTGGCTGGCATGGCTCAGTGGATTGAGTGCCAGCCTGTGAACCAAAGGGTCGCTGGTTTGATTCCCAGTCAGGGCACATGCCTGGGTCCCCAGTGAGGGGCGCATGAGGGGCAGCCACACATTGATGTTTCTCTCCCTCACTTTCTCCCTCTCTTCCCTTCTGTCCAAAAATAAATAAAATCTTCTAAAAAAGAGAGAGAGAGGGATGAAGTGATAATACAAGATAACACTTAATATAATACTGCTAAAGATAAGAAGAAAGGATGATCACTAAGGGCCAGGATAGTTGAGATAGGCTTTGAAAACATGTGACTTTAAGCTTGACATTGAAGCTAGGATTTAGATAGGTACAGTATAAGAATGAAAGGGCAAAGACAGAAATTAATGTAGTGTGTTAATAATGAAAGCTAAGTTTATTTTATAATGAAGAGCCAGAGGTAGAGGGAACCCATCATCACAAGTCTTGAGTTTTAACCTAGATCAGCACAAGAGGAAAGGTACAGACTGATCCAATGGAATTTAAAATGAAAAGTCAGCAGTCCCTGATAGTTGGCCGGCTGTCATCTAACACAGGGTTTGGCAAACTACTACTCACAGGTCAAATCTACCCTGGTTTTATAAATAAAGTTTTATTGGAACATAGTCATGCCCTTTTTTTGACATATCATCTATGGCTACTTTCATATGCAGTAGTGGCAGAGTTGAGTAGTTATGAGTAGGCTTTGCAAAGTAGGTTTATAGTTGTGAGTACAAGAAACACAGTTTATTGTCATATTATTATTTATTAATTATTGTATTATTTTCCATATGAACAACTGTAAACCTACTTTTGCCCCATCCTGTATTTACTCTCTGGCCCTTTACAGAAAAAGTTTACTGACGCCTGATATAGAACAATGAGACCTTTAGAAAACTCCCTGCTTCAGAAATCATGCCTTGTGATCAATATTTCTATTCTAGGGTGCTTCTAAAATTTGCTGAACACAAACTATCTATAATAGTCTCACGTTATTCAATTCAAGTAATATGCTGAGAAGAAAATAACCATGTTAAAGGTTACCTCCATTGTCATCCTCCAAAGAAAACCAAACATTGGGGTGGGGGATTGAATGAAAGTCTGGAGACCTAGGTGGAGACTCTACAAAACCAAAATGTTTTGCATTTGTCCAGGTAGCTCAGATCGAGATTTTCAGGAGCCGCAAGTCATTTCCAGTACTAATCCCAGTTTGCACATGTGGGACCTATCTAGAGTCAAGGCTTATTTTGAGCATTCTTTGATTTAGACTTGAACCTTAATCCAACTCCAAAACTGGGTGAAATGACAGGTCTCATTCTTCTATTCTTTCTCCTTACTTACTTTGCCTGCATAATCCTTATTCATTCCTAAGCCTCCTCTTAAGTGGAATTGGTCTCACCAGGGGGCCTGTCTTCACAGAGCAGTCCAAGCCAGTTGCCTTTCTTTGTCCTCCCACTAAACCATCTTGTGCGTGACACAGCCGTGGCACTCCCCTCATGTGCCACACTGTCATTTTTCTTGTCTGACACCCCCATCATATCTGTATCCCTCTCTTCCTTCTCATAGGGTACTGAAAAGTATCTGCTGAATGAACGTAATGTTTGTCTGTTTCTGAGAAGGTACATGCTGATCTAGGATACTACATCTCTGTGCTCTGCTCATCATTTTCTCCACATTCTCTCTTCTCTACCTTATACCTTCATCTGTCTCTTTTCTTCTCTCAAATATTCCCGAGTTTACAAGAACATGTATTATCCTGTATCTAGAATTAAAACCATGTATTTTCATGTACCCGGAACCTGGAATGAAGCCTAAATCCTAAAATAATTGGGAAGTAGGTACTGCTTTTGGATTTTCTCTGTGTGTGTAGATTACTTCAGTAAAAGACAAAAATGACATGGATTCACCTCCCACTAGGTATTAATTACAATGTTTAACTGACATTAAAATTAACCATCTGTTATTAAAATCCATCAAACAAGACTGCTTATAACATGGAAGAAATGGAACATTTCATTTAATGCTTATTCCCAGGAGCTGAGGATAATAACTGGCGGCAGCAGCAACAGCAGAATATGCCAATTCATTCCTGCCCCAAGTGTGGAGAAGTTCTGCCCGACATAGACACATTACAAATTCATGTCATGGACTGCATCATTTAAGTGTTGACATCTCGCCTCCTCCAAACTGTTGTTAAACGTCAGATTTCTTTCCTCCGAGAGTCTTACTTTTGTGTTATTTGTTTTCACTCAAGTATTTTGGCTCATTATGTTTGTTTCAGGAGAAAGAGAATCAGTATGTTCCATGTAGGACATTTTTCTGTGTGGATTTCCATAAATTCGCAAAACAGAATTCTTATCATTCTTCTGATAGTAGACTGATTTTTTAAAAACTGCTGTTTATGTGAGCACTGACCCGTTCATGCAGGTAATGATCATGTGATATCATGGGACACAGTGAGTGTAATTAGATGGAAGAAGTATTGCTGAGAAATTTTAAGAACCTTTTAAGGAGGCAGGAAAAATGAAGTGGCCACAGATTTCTTCAAGAAAAGTGTCTCTGAAGTATTTGTTAAATAATTATGTTGTTATTCATCCATTTTCTTCATCCATTTAAGACAACCCTATTTGGGGTTGTGTGTATGTGTGTACCATTGTCGTTTTATTGCAGCCACAGTAATTGTACTAAAGTTATGATGTGGCTGTTTGCATATGAACACTGTGAACATTTACTGGATCATCAGGACAAAGAAAAAAAGTTTGGTATAGATGAAGTAGACACATTAGGTTCCCTGGATTTGATATAGCCACAGTGCAGAGTTATCTTTGTTCTTTCATTTGCACTGCAGGTATGTGGGCTTGTACAATAGAAGTTTATTCATTTCTAAAAGGAACCGCTGTTTATTCATTTTCTTTTTAGATCAGGCTGTAAAGTTATAATCACAAAAACAGTTATTGCAAAATAAAATTTTGCTTATAAATCTTTCATAAGAAAGATTGTTCATACATTACTGGCTAATTTCATAGGATGCATTTTCTGGATTCAGCTTCATATAACTTATTACTTGTTAATTCTATGATAATGAACAAATCCCTTTACTAGAGAGCAATATGTGTTGTTTGATTAAAAACTGTTCTTGCTACAGAGGTGAAAAGATAGGGATATGCCGTATTTCATAAACCTACAGTTATTAGTAACACTGGGCCAGCCATAAAAGTAAAGAATGACCTTATGCATCTAGAACCTAAAACATTTAAGAGGAAATTAAAATAATCTCCTCTGTTTGGCTCTGTCATTAGACTCTCTCCTAGACAAACTTGATTTAATACACACATATACACACACAAATGGAGTCAAAATAGTTAATTATATCTTTACACTGTGAAAATTCAACATTAACTTAGATTAAAAGACTTTCCTGCCCTGGCTGGTGTGGCTCAATGGATTGAGCGCCAGCCTATGAACCAAAAGATCACCAGTTCAATTTCTGGTCAGGGCACATGCCTGGGTCGCGGGTCAGATCCCCAGTTGGGAGTGTGGGAGAGGCAACTGATCTATGTTTCTCTTGCACATCGATGTTTCTCTCCCTCTCTTTCTGCTCCCTTCCCTTCTCTATAAAAATAAATAAATAATAATTAAAAGAAAGATTTTCCTGCTTCAGTCCTGGGAGAATGTTTGTTAAAGACATTATAAAAATTTTAATTTCTTGTTTAAGTCTTCTTCCCTTAGTTTAATTTTTTTCTTAGTATTTTATACTGAAGAAAATTGATTTCTATATTATCCTAAATAGAAGAGCAAACCAAATGGTTTTATATTTAAGTTTTTGGGGGTATTATTTCACTTTGTTCAAGTAAAAATATTAAGTTATTCATAAGTCTGAAATACCCAGAACCCTTTAAACACCTGGAAATTAAACAACACACTTGTAAATAGTACATGAATTAAAGAAGAAGTCTCAAGAGAAATTTAAAAATATTTTAAACAAATAAAATGAAAATATAACATCAAAATTTGGGGATGATGCAAAAGAAGTGCTTAACAGGAAATCTATGGCATTGAATACAGATGTAGAAAAGAATAAAGGTCTATAATCAACAATCTAAGCTTCCACTTTAAGAAACTAGAAAAAGAATGACAAATTAAATACAAAATAAGCAGAAGAAAACTGAGTAATAAAAATTAGAGAAGAAATCAATTAAATTGAAACCAATCAATAGAGAAAATCAGTAAAACCAAAAACTGGTTCTTGGAAATGACCAGTAAAATTGGTGAACCTCTAGCCAGGTTAACTGAAAATAGAAGACACTGATATCATCAGCAGTGAAACTGGAATTTGAAATTAAACAACACAGTAACATTCATAAGCACCAAAAAATGAAATATTCAGGTATAAACCTAACAAAATGTGTACAAGATCTGATGAAGGAACTCAGAAGAACTAAATAAATGGAGAGATATTTTATGTTCATGTACAGGGAGACTCAGTGCTGTCAAAAAGTCAGTTCTTCCCACTCTGATTTATAGAGTCCATGATCCCAATGGAAATCTCAATGAGTTATTCTGGGGATATCAACAAACTGATTCTAAAATTTATATAGAGAGACAAAAGACTCAGAATGGCCAACACAGTATCGCAGGAGAATACAAATAGAGGACACCACCCGACTTCAAGAATTACTATAAAGCAACAATAATCAAGACAGCATGGTATTGGTGAAAAAACGGACAGATATATCAATGGAACAGATTAGAGGGCCAAGATACAGACCCAGAGAGTCCACTGGTCTTTGACAAAGGAGAAAAAGCAGTTTGATGGAGAAAGGATAGTATTTTTAACAAACAGTGCTGGCACAACTGGACATCCACGTGCAAAGACAAACTAACTGAAAAACGAATCAAGACACAGACCTTACACCTTTCACAAAAACTAACCACACATTGGGAATAGATCTATACAAAACAGATATCTGGTGAAGGACTAGTATCCAAAATATATAAACTATCCAAGACAACAGCAGGCAAACAACCCAATTTAAAAATGGATGAAAGCAGGTACCTCACCAAAACAAATACATAGATGGCAGATAAGCATATAAGAAGATGTTCAACATTATATGTCATTAAGGAACTACAAATTAAAATGAGACACCACTGCACACTTATTAAATGGCTAAAATCCAAAAGTAATAACACCAAATGCTGGCAAGGGTATGGAACAACAGGAAATCTCATTTATTTCTGGTGGAAATGCAAAATAGTACTTTGGAAGGCAGTTTGGCAGTTTCTTGCAAAACCAAATGCAATCCTTGGAATTTACCCAAATGAGTTGAAAATTTACATCCACACAAAACCTGCACAAGTGTTTATAATATTAATAACCACCAAAACTTGAAAGCAGCCAAAATGCCTTTCAATAGGAAAATGGATAAACAAGCTGTGGTACAGCCAGACAATGGGATATTATTCAGTGCTAAAGAATGAGCTATCAAACCATGAAAATACATAGTTTAGGGAGGAAGCTTAAGTGCATATTGCTAATGATAGAAGCTAATCTGAAAAGGCTATATACTGTATGATTCCAACTATATGACATTCTGGAAAGGACAAAACTATGGAGATAGTAAAAGGACTAGGGCTTGCTAGGAGTTGGGGTGGGGGAACAGGTGGGATGACTAGGTAAGAGCACAAAGGATTTTTAGGGCAGTGAAACTGTTCTGCATGAATGTATTACATATAGAGTGAACCCTAATGTCAACTAGGAACTTTAGTTAATAATAATGGATCAATATGGGCTCATCAATTGTAATAAACGTCCCATATCAATGCAAGATGTTAACAATAGAGGAAATTATGTGTTGAAGGGACTATATGGGAACTCTGTTCTTCCCACTCAATTTTTCTGTAATCCTCTAATTGCTCTAAAAATAAAGTCTATTATTTTCTTTAAAATGGACAAAATAACTTTGAACTATGAGATAATTTAATATGAACACACATAAAATGCATTGTGTGCCTCATAAAATCAAGATTCTTTTGAAGATTGGCTAACACTTCCATTTGATCCATAATGAAAGGGCTAATTTGGAATTGCCTTTAATGAAATGTTAAATTTAGACTTCCGCTCAAGATGGAGGCTTAAGTAAACACAGCTCACCTACTTGCACAACCACAGCAAAAATTACAACTAGACTACGAAACTGTCACCCAGAATCATCAGAAAATGGAGCTGTATAGAAGTCTGACAATCAAGGCATTAAAGAAGTCATGTTCATCCTGACAGTTAGGATGGGGTGGAGACACTGAGATGCACAGAGACGTGGAATGGGTGGTCCCTCACTCATGTGTGGTAGATAAAAATTGGGAGGGATACCTCGGGAGCAAGGGATCCCAGCAGTACACCAGACCACCCAGCCCAGGGTTCCAGTGCCAGGAAAATAAGTCCCCATTACTAACTGGTAAAAACCAGTGGGGGTTAGGGCAGCAGAAGAAACTGCAGGATTCTCAGGACTCTCCTCTTAAAGGGTATGCAATGGACTTAGGACTTATGCAGACTCACTCCCTCTGGGCTCCAGCACTGGAGCAGCAGCTGGAAGGGTGCCCGTGACATATGGGAAGGAATTGAAGTGTCTGGCATCAGGGCAAGTGTCAGGGGACAGCTTCCTCTTGGACCAAACTCCAGAGGCAATGCAGTGGTACTGTCCCCTTCCTTAGCCACCCACACACCAAGCAGCAACATCATATTGGAGATTGTTTCACATGGGTTGCCCTGCCCAGACAATTACCTAAGGCTCTGCCCCCTCTGGCTTACAGATGCACTTTTCTACAGTAGGCCATACTACTAAGACAGGGAGCCAAAGCAGCTTTACCTAATACAAACATAGAAACAAACACAGGGAGGCTGCCAAAATGAGGAGACAAAGAAATATGGCCCAAATGAAAGAACAGAACAAAACTCCAGAAAAAGAACTAAACGAAATGGAAACAAGCAATCTACCAGAAGCAGAGTTCAAAACACTGGTTATTAGGATACTCAAGGAACTCATTGGGTACTTGAACAGCATAAAAAAGACCCAGATAGAAATGAAGGTTACACTAAGTGAAATAAAGAAAAATTTACAGGGAACCAACAGTGCAGTGGATGAAGCTGAGAATCAAATTAATGATTTGGAACATAAGGAAGAAAAAACATTCAATCAGAAAAGTAAGAAAAAAAGAATTAAAAAAAAAACAAAACAAGGACAGGCTAAGGAGCCTCTGGGACATCTTCAAACATACCCATATTTGAATTATAGGTGTGCCAGAAGGAGGAAAGAAAGAGCAAGAAATTGAAAACCTACTTGAAAAAATAATGAAAGAAAGCTTCCTTAATTTGATGCAGGAAATAGACATACATGTCCAGGAAGCACAGAGTCCCAAACAAGATGGACCTAAATAGAACCACACCAAGACACATCATAATTAAAATGCCAATGGTTAAAGATAAAGAAAACCTTAAAAGCAGCAAGAGAAAAGCAGATAGTAATCTACAAAGGAGTTGCCATAAAACTGTCAGCTGATTTCTCAAAAGAAACTTTGCAGGCCAGAAGGGACTGGCAAGAAATATTCAAAGTGATGAAAAGCCAGGACCTACAACCTAGATTATCCAGCAAAGCTATCATTTAGAATCGAAGGGCACATTAAGTGCTTCCCAGACAAGGCAAAGCTAAAGGAGTTCATCATCACCAAGCCATTATATGAAATGTTAAAGGGAATTATTTACAAAAAGAATATCAAAACTATGAACATTAAAATGGCAATAAATTCACAACTATCAACAATTGAATCTAAGAAACACTAAGCAAACAAGCAGAACAGAACCAGAATCATCGATATAGAGATCATTTGGAGGGTTATCAGTTGGGAGGTAAAGGGGAAGAATGGGGGCAAAGGTGCAGGGGTTAAGAAGTACACGTTGGTAGGTACAAAATACTCAAGGGGATGTTTAGAATAGTATAGAAAATGGAGAAGCCAAAGAACTTACATGCACAACCTATGGACATGATCTAAGGTGGGGATTGCTGGAGGGAATGTGGGGTACTGGGTGGAGAGGGGCAAAGGGGAAAAATTGGGATAACTAATAGCATAATCAATAAAATATTTAAAATGGAATGTCAAATTTATTATGCCATCATCAGAAATCAAGTATGTGAACCAATATTCAAATATTTTAGTGGAACAACAAAAAGTACCCAAAATGCTCTGCTATGAATGGCAAATAAAAAGTGGAAATAATAGTCTGCTTTGTCATCCTTTGACTTACATAGAGTGTCATTTAAAAAATTATTGGAAGGCCATTGGTGAGTAAATTGTTATTTTTTTCTAGCTAACTAATTGGAAAGATGTGAAGTATAATACAAATGTATTGATTCAGGAACTCTCAATGAACTGAGAGATTTATGTAGCAATTTTGTCCTTTAAATATATGGAATCATAATCATGAATAAATATATAAAATATTTATTGTTACTAACCCAGCAGAACCAACAAGAAATGTGCTGAACATTTAATGAGTTAATTGAAACCATCAATGCTAGCATTTTTTATTGACTTCCCTTTAGAATACATCAGTTGAGGTAAGTAGATGGAGGAACATACTCTGTTGTTAAAAGTACCCTCTAGATTGGTTGAAAAGCAACAGACATTTATTTGGGCAGCAAAGACAATATTCTGTTATGAAGATCAAGTAGCTTGGGTTTTCCTCTTTCATAGCAGGGCCATTCATCTCTAAGTAGATGGTTGCTTCTGAACAGGATAACATTTTTCTCAGTACACGGTCTTTGTCCAGTTTGTTGGACGAATTCAAGTTTGGGATGAAATTCTAGAGAGTTCTGTACTGTGCAGCTTGGAAGATGTGAAGACAGATATAAAGAGATTTCTACAGGGAGGGTGGGATAGGGTGGGACTGTGGAAATTGGCTATTTCTCTCAATAGAAGGTCTGTTCTCATTTTGAGTGACATTGCCTTCTGCTGGGCCTAAGATGGAAGAACTGATTTAAGCCTCTGGTACATTAACCTGGTAAACATACTCAGATATTCTGCTTCTACAGTCTCTACTTTGGAGAACTCAACTGTATTCACTAAACTACATCCCAAGCTCTACACTGGAAGCCCTGATACGACCCCCTGGTTTCAATCACAAATCTAAAGGCACCTGCTGAACCTCTACAGCATCCCCTCAGCCTGAACTCATCATCGCTTCTGCCCAAAACAAGCTCCTCCTTTAGATTTCTAGCCTATTTCTATAATTCTGCCAGTTTCTCCCACGTATTGCCAGTATGGGCACTGTCCTCTCCTTTTCCTGCCAAAGGTAAGTTTCCTTTGGTCAGTTACCAAAGCAGACAGGTTTTCCTCCATGTTTCCTATTTGTCCCTTCCCTTCAACTCATATTCTGGGACTATCGCAATTTTCCAATGTACTGCTCTGCCTCCAATTTCTGGTACATTCAGTTCCTGAGAACCTATCTTTGTTAGCTTATATCCCTAAGCAACGCCTTATAAAGTAGTAAGAATATAAGTTAATACACATGTAATGTTTACATGTGCTGGGCAGTCTGTATTTTCAAGGTTTTCTCAATTCTTACAATGCCCTATGAAATAACTATTACTATCCGTTTTACAGATAAGTTGAGGCACTTAAGAATTTACCCAAAGTTGCAGTTCGTATGTGGCAGTTACAAACCTTGCGGCAACGCCAATATTCTTAATTCCAGAGTCTAAGCACGTAGCCACACATTTTTCTCTATACAATCTACCTTCCCCCCCACACCTGCTCAAACATGGTCTTTTCACTGCTTATGGAAGAAAGTTCCTAACCCGGAGTTCATCATAGTCCACACAATTCATTTTACCTACTTATTTTAATGTTCCTCACTAGTCTCCTTTTTTTGCCTCCCCTCCAGCAAGACTGGTGCTCTTTAGTAGTCGTCTTCTGTTAACTACGCATATATCACATCTACCAAACCAGACAGTAAATTCCTAGAATATGGATTACGTCTTTGTTCAACACCTTTTATACCTGCGGCTCAGGATTGGATGATAGTCCCGGAGAGTGTTAGGAATTGAGTTTTGATCTCATGTAAAAATACCTAGTGTTAATAATACTCACATTTCGCGGCGCTGCAGAGCACCAAAACACTTTATTTTCCCTGAAGATGCCTTGGTCTTCGCCTACCGGAAGTTCCCTTGCCCCCAATAAAGAGGGCGCCTGGTCACGTGAACCAATCATCTTGCTCTACGCAAGGATCATTTTGCGCCTTCTCCAAGTCTTTTCCTCCGAGAGCTCCGATGCAGCCAATGAGCGCGATTCCAAGCCTGCGTGCGTCAAACGTCAGAGATGGGGTGGAGTCAAGTTGGAATTTTGGCGGGTCTGGCTGTGGAAAGGAAAGGGTGAGGCGTTTAGTAAGAAGCCGGTTGTGACTGAGTGTAAGAAGGTCCTCGGGTGGCGAGAGAGAGGATCCGCCGCGCGCGGCTGCGAGAGAGGCTAGAGATCTCTGGGAGCGAGAGGCGCGGAGCCCGCGGGCACTCGGGTAGGCAAGACGGGAAGCGGGGAGGCCTTGGGGGAGAGCCGGGCCGGTGTGACCGGGATATTCGGTGGCTGAGAAGTTGCGGGGCACTTAGGAAATTGATCGTGAAGTTCCGTTTACTTTATTTAAGGAACCAGTTTTTTCTTTTTAAAAGTAACCTTTAAAACGCTCGCCAGTTGCATGCCGTTTGGACGTCTCTTACTCATTTTTTAAATGTCATGATTTGGTAATAATGACCATGTACGGGACTCCAAACACTCACTACTTAGGACCTGTGACGCTTACAATCTAAAGAGGACGACAGACAAGTGCACAATAGTGCACTTTCATTTTGTAATGAAAAGGGTGAATTGAGACGGTGGTTTGGAAAGGTTTAGAAAAAGTGATAGTTAAATGGAGACTGAAACATAAAGTTGGGGAGAAGTGAAGGAGCTAGCGGAGAACTTTGCAAATAGCCTGATGCCAGAAAGCACTCAGTGTGTTCAAGAAGTTGAATGCAGTCTAGTCTTTTTTTTTTTTAACTTTTTGATTTTAAAGGGGAAGGGACGGAGAGAAACATCAGTGTGAGAGAGAACACTTCAATCGGTTACTTCCCATACTCACCGCAACCAGGGACCAAACTCACAACCCAGGCATGTGCCCTGACCGAAATTGGACCAGGGACCTTTCAGTTTGCTGGCCGATGCCCAACCAACTGAGTCACACCAGCCAAGACAGAATGAGTCTAGTCTTGCTGGAACGTGTTTGGGGGATGGGTAGAGGTGGGTGGAGTGGACTCACAGAAAAGATAAAGAAGTAGAAGTAAGCAAGAGACAGAGTTTCCATTGCCTCATAGTCTTTGTAAATTGTGTTCTAGGGGCGATGGAAGATCATTAAAAGAATTTTTAATGAAAGGACTACTACTATTGGGTTTGTGTTCCTAAAAGATTGCTAAGGAGAGGAAAGATTACTGTGGCTGTTGTACAGAGAATAGATTGCAGAGGACCAAGGAAACCAATACAGGAAGCTAATGCAGTCAGTAGTCGGGGCAAAGGATTCGTGGTGGCTTGGACTAGGCTTTTGGCGGTAAAGTTGGGGAGAAGTGAAAGTTTTGAGCAATAGTGTGGGATAGAGCTCATAGCACTTGTCAGATGGCCCTAGGTATGAGGGCGAGGAAAGGGCATAGGTTTGGGTCTAAAGGGTGGTTGGTTATAGAAATGAACAAGACAGTTTTCTCCTTCTTAGACCCTCGAGGAGCCTATAATCCAGCAGATTTCCTCAGGAGATACAATAGTAATACTGTTTACAATTCGTCTCATCCATGTCATCTAGTATATTAACTCCTCTGTACCTTACCGGAGTTTGTATAACCGTAGTTTGCAAAACATAAAAAGTAGACTGCTTCCATCCTAGGCGGAAGATGGTGTTGGTGGTGGCAGTGAGAAATGGTTGGCATCTGGATGGAGTCTATGGTTAGAGCCCCTAGGATTTGTAGGATTCTGGATTTTGGGTTATGCAGTGTGAGCAAGAGAGTTGAGGGTAACTTCTCTAATAATTTCACACAGCTAGGATTCTGCATTGCTGCTGTCTCCTGGACACCCGATCCTTCTTTGAAGTTCACCGTCACCTCCGTTTCCTAGACGGCATGGATGGTAAGTCCTGGCAGCATTCTCAATTTTCTTTTGCTTTTAGAAAATCACCCTTTCGTCTATGGATTTGTTGTCTATCCTACTTGCAAAATAGTGAAAATAGCTGCCCCATCCTCAAGTATTGTATGAGTCGTTCACTTCAGTCACTGAATGTTACTTGTTTTAATCAGGTGGGATCTCTCCTCCTGGCAGCACTAATTGTCTCTCATAATAATGATAGCTAGCATGTACTTACAATGTGCCGAACACTGCTCTAAGGTCCTTAATTATATAAACTAACTTAATCCATAGAGCAACTGTATATTATAGACAGAAAAAACAATGTTTAGAAACTTGTCACAGGTGAAACTCAGAGCAGGGATTTGAACCTCGGCAGTCTGACTTCAGAGTTCACATTTTATATTGAAATCTGTTGAAGTCATTTTCGTCTAGCTCTGTCTTAAATTTTTATTTTTTAATTTTTTTTTTTTTAAGATTTTATTTATTTAGTTTTTAGAGAGGGAGAGAAACGTCAATGTGTGGTTGCCTCTCGCGCACCCCCTACTGGGGACCTGGCCCTCAACCCAGGCATGTGCCCTGACTGGGAATTGAACAGGCAACCCTTTGATTCGCGGGCTGAAACTCAACCACTGAGACACACTAGCCAGGGCTTAAATTTTTATAGTTTTGTTCATTTCGCGGGAATATACACAAAGCATTTACTTAGTAAAGAAATATTGCTATCATTAGCAGAACTTAGCCAGGGTGAAGCATAAAATTTATTGTGCTGACTGTGAAGAGATACTAACAAATTTTTTTTCTGGTTGTGTAATTGAGTTCATTGTCTGAAACTGTATTTTTAAATATCCAAGATTATTATACATTGCCTTAAAAATAGAATTAAATGTTGAAATTCATCACACTGTGACATTGTGAAATTGATTGCACCTTTAGTATAATGATAGTTTCCTATTTCCTAACATCATCAAATTACCTATAGGGTACTTTATGTAATACAAAGTTTAACTTTTTGCTATGAGAAGGTCATGAAAATATGTAGTAAATGAGTATGTGTTCTCTAAAAAATCATCGTATCTAATAAAATCTCATTTGGTTGGCATGGCCTCACGATTTGATCCAGTATAGATGAAATCAAAATGTTCCTGGTGCTGGTTATGGTGTTGAACAACATTCCTGCTTACCTTCTAGTAAGGAGAGTAAGATAAGTAAGTAGGGAAATATCTGGTAGGTGGTAGGATGGGAGACCCTGGGATGAGTTTGTATGCTGAGAGAAATGCTCCAGAATCTGGGGAAATCGGTGATGTGGGGAAGAGAGAGCTGGTGACTGCAGGCTGAAGTCCTTGGGGAGCTAAGAGGCGTGCGTTCCAGTTAATAAATGGAACAACCAGCTGGCCATAAATAGGACTAGACATTTTATCCATTGTCTTAGGAGGAAAAGCAGAGAATATATATTCAGGTTTAGTAGTAAAAGATGATGGAATCTGATTCTTTCCCTTTTTTTTCAAGTGTGCGACAAGATCATCAGGTAGGAGTAAAGAAGGAGAGGCATCAGGTTTGAGAAGAGACTGAAGTGGTTAGAGAATAGGAAAGCAAATGTCTTAGGGAAGTGTGGGCTTTTTAAACACTGTTGAATGCCTGTTTGTTCTTGGCTGGTATATATTTCAAGTTAAACTAGTCAGCATGGTGGTGGTCTTTCTCCAGGGAGAGTTCACCAGTTGGGTGAGGGCATGGAGGTGGAAGTGTGTTGGATTTCATCAGGGTTCATGTTTTTGGTCAAGGTCAACATTCGTAAAATCTTAGAAATTTTATAAAGACAAGATAATAGAAAATATGCACAGTGAATTCTGAATGATAAAATTGGCTATAAGATGAATATAGAAAAAATAATCTATTCTTGGAGTAGAATATGACACTTTTATTATTAGGTTACCACAGACCTTTAGAATTGAATTAGATGTGAGGTATACTTTTTGCATCACTTTGTCTATATTTTAAATTTTATTTTGTATTTATTTAATAACAACACATGCCACTATAAAAAAGAAAAGATTTTGTCAAGGAACCTGAGGGCACGAGAGAGAAGCAAGGGAGTGAAGAGTTGTTAGAAGGCAGTGATTATAATGTTGGAACATGGGTCCAAAGTGAAGACTGGAGGAATGGGCAATGAGGGAGGGTGAAAACGTCATAGGAGGGTCAGGGGACTGGAATTCTTGAGAAAGATGGGGGGAAGAGGCATCCCAAGGGACTTCAGTAGATGACAGCAACCAGGAGGGCTTCTTGATGAAAACGATCTGTCATGTTCTGTGTTCTTGAAGGAAGGTTAATAGCTCCAAAGTGACAGTGATAAGCAAGAAGATAATCAGGGCCCTCAAGTTGATTACCAAATATTGATTGCGTGCCTGGTGCATGCTGGCCACTATTCTAACACTTGCAATACGAGAAATGAACAATTAAACAAATTTCACTCAAGGGGCAGCCAGATTTCTGTTATAACAGCCACTGAGGATATGGGAAAACTTGCTGGTAGTAGATTCTGAGTTCCAGATAGCAGATCCCAAGGGTTTGCAAGTAAGGATATCCATGGGAAAACGGATGGTTTTCGGTGGTGACCGAGATAAACTGGAATGCTAGGCATCATGGATTAGCCCAGCTGCTTTCATGAAAGAAGATGGGCTCAAGGCCAAGAGTATGGAGCCACAAGGTAACATTTTTCACCTGTGACTCCCAGTGGTATGGGCCAAGGCCTCTTCTTGGGCAGTGTTCTCTGTAGCAGCTGGGAACGAGAGAGAGAAGGGCCTCTTGGCCCCCTTGCCAGCACGTGGCCATGTCACCTGGAGCATGGGGAGCCAGATTGCCTCTTCTCTCTTGCTGTACCTTGTAGTCCTACAGTCTTGGTGGACTAAGCATTCAAAACTAATTGATATGCAACTTCTGACTTTAAGCCTTAGACCCTTCATTAGATGCTGGACCTTCAGTTTGGCTGTTGGCTCTTCCCCATCTAGTATGGCAGTGCAGAGTAGTAGAAAGGACACCGATTTCCTGATCTAAGCTCTCCATCCTAACCCAGGCTCACATGCTGCCCTGTTCCACCGTGTGACCCTGGACCGGCCTCTACCCTGTCTGGGCTTCAGCTCCTGTCTTTCTAGTGAGGGAATGAATTGAATGTCTTTAACATTTTTGTTTTAAATGCCTCTGATTTCATGAAGGAATAATGCCCGAAAAGGGGAGGAAATGAGCAAAGAAAATAGACAAATCAAAAGAGAAGAAATCCACTGGCCAATATACATAAGCAATTCTTTAGCTCACTAGTAAGCCCAGAAATACAAGTCAAAACCATGAGCTGCCTTTTTGAATCATCCAGCAGATTGGCAAAGTATCTCAGGTGACCCATCAGGTACCGGCGAGGTGGTAGGGAGAAATGGTACTTGAATACAGTGCTAATAAGAGTACCACCACTTTGAGACCAACTTGGCAGTATCTAGTGAAGTTGGAAAAGGTGAATACCTGACAGTCCAGGAATTTTACTTATGGTATGTGTTTCCAAGAAACTTTCACATGTGTGGACGAAGGTGTATACATGATTGTAGTATAGTTTATAGTGTGAAAAAATTGGAAATACTCTATATGTTCTTGATTGGAAAGTGGATTAATAAAATGTGATACAGTCTTACTGTGAACTACTAAATAGCAATTGAAAGAAATACACTGAAGTGTATGTTTTGATTTGGACAATCTTATTTACATGCAATGTTGAATAAAAACAGGATACCGAGTAATACATTACAGTGTGAAGTAATTTATGTAAATAGTTTTAAAACAACCAAACACTGTGTATTAATTATGTGTGCCTGTATATTTATGCTAAAAGGATGAAAAATGGACTAGAATGATATACCAAAGTTATGATAGCGATTGCAGTGGGGCCTGGAGGTACTGATAAGGAGTTTGGAGTAAGATTTGGCATGATAGCCCTGGCTGGTGTGCCTCAGTAGACTGAGCGCTGGCCTGTGAACCAAAGGGTCACTGGTTTGATTCCTGGTCAGGGCACATGCCTCAGTTGTGGGCCAGGTCCCCAGTTGTGGGTGCGCAAGAGGCAACGGATTGATGTTTCTCTTGCACATCGATGTTTCTTTCTTTGTTTTCTCCTTCCTTCCCCTTCTCTCTTTAAGCCAAACAAACAAACAAACATTTGGCATGATAAGGGGTTTTTTTTTGTTTGTTTTTTTTTTGTTTTTTTTTTAGTTTTTTAAAAAACTGTTCAATGTAACGGCCAAAAACAAACCTGACAAAATGTTAGTGGTGGCTAATTCTGGATGATGGGATATGAGTAGTTTTTATGTAACTGTGTGTACCTTTCTATATTTTTAAAAAATTGCTCAGACAAGTAAAAACTGGGGGAATATATACATCTAGGGCCTAAATATAGGTTTAGTGTGTTTTTCAGTTATTCCTTTGTGGGTTGAAGTCGGCGTGCAGGAAGTGGTCTCATTAGCTGATGTAGCATAGGGAAAAAGATGTAGCCTAGTGACTGGCTCGGTAGAGTTATTAAGCAGCTATTGGCCCCTTCTTAGCCCAGAGCCCTTCAAGAAGACTTGGAAAGAGAGAAGGTAGAGATAAGACCAATAATTATACCAGGCAAAATGGTGAATTTATAAAGTTATTTTAATTGCCATATTAATGTTGTTTTTTTTAAGATTTTATTTATTTATTTTTAGAGAGAGAGGAAGGGAGGGAGGGAAACATCGAAGTGTGAGAAAAATATCGATTGGTTGCCTCACGTGCCCCCAACTCGGGACCTGGTCCTCAACCCAGGCACGTGCCCTGGCTGGGAATCGAACCAGTGACCTTATGATCACAGGCCAGCACACAGTCCACAGAGCCACACCAGCCCGGGCTAATGTTGAATGTTTTCATTAACTATGCTTGTCGTTAGCGGTTTTTCTCAGGTAGGCTTATTTTCTCTTCTTCCCCAGTGGAGGAAGATGAATTGGCTCTGCTGACCGCACTGCTAGAGGAGAACGAGTCGGCCTTGGATCATAACTCACAAAAGTGCCACTCCTCGACCCAGGATGATGGGAAACCTGACACATTTGATGCGCTCTTCGATGCTGATGGTGATGGTGAATCTTACACAGAGGAGGCTGATGATGAAGAGGAAAAGACTCAAGACCAAAAGGAAAATTTGGCTACTCTCTTTGGAGATATGGGGGACTTATCCGACGAAGAAGAAGCTCCTACGTTGCAACCAACTAAAAACAGAGCCCTCCCTGCTCCTGCTCCCAGTCAAGGGAAAACGAACCAAGAGTTACAAGGTGCCCTCACTACTTGCTTTCTCTAGACTAGATGAAGATGAGTCTGATGTTTTCATCAGGATAGCTGTTCAGTCAAGGGCGGAGATACATGACTTTGTAAAAAAAAATTGTCTTGAGTTAGTACATCAACCATTTAAGGCCAGCATTTCAGCATGCAAAGTGACAGCCAGCCAGTTGTAACTGATCTTTCACAGGGTGACTCTAATACTTTTCATCCTTATTACAAAAAACATATACGTAACTCTGGAATTTATATGCATATGGAGCCAGAAACAAGACTAAAAGCTACTGCACATTCTGTTTGAGCTGGAGACCATTCCTGAGTGGAATCTTTGAGGAGTGCCCTTTTCTTATTCCTGGCATCTTCTCTTATATTTTTAAATTATAATAAAATTCAGTACTTGGCAGTTTCTTCTGTTACAGGACCAAGCATTTTTTTTTATTGATTATGATATTTGATTTGTGAATTAAGTGTAGTTATGTCTTGATTCCTAGAAACTTGCTGTAGATAAATATCTATATCTGTCAGTAGTACAGATTCATAATTAGCTTTGGTATTGGAGGATTGATTACTAGAAATAAGTTTATTTCTCTAAAGAACCCCTTTGGAGTGCAAAATTTAATTGTGAGTTCTCTGTATGTGACTATATTGTAGGTCTCGAGGTTTTGGGGGGAGATGGGTGGACACCAAATATAATTCTAGCACTTTAATCATGTATAATATTTCTTCTGGTTTGTTTCTTAAATCAATACTTTTTTCTCCATAGATGAATTAAAGAAGTTGCAAGAGCAAATGAAGTCCTTACAGGAACAGCTAAAAATGGCTACAATTAAACAGCCTACAAGTCCAGCCCGTCCACATAAACCCCCTGGTAATCAGACTATAGTTCTAGGGATAGTATGCATTTCTTTTTTTTTTTCTTCTTTCTTTCTTTTTTTAAGATTTTATTTATTTATTTTTTAGACAGAAGGGAAGGGAGGGAGAAAGAGAGGGAAAGAAACATCAGTGTGTGGTTGCCTCTTGCGTGGCCCCACTGGGGACCTGGCCTGCAACCCAGGCATGTGCCCTTGACTGGGAATCAAACCGCGATCCTTTGGTTCGCAGCCCACGCTCAGTCCACTGAGCTACACCGGCCAGGGCTAGTATGCGTTTCTGTTACTAAGAAATCATAACATTATTTCTGCTTCCAATTCCTAGTAAAACAGCTTTTGAGCCCCTTTCTCAACTTTCTTTACTAATTTTTTTTACTTTTAATCAAATAGATAAGTCTCCTCGTCCCCCTCTTAAGGAGAAGAAAGTTCAGAGAATTCAGGAGTCAACATGCTTTTCTGCAGAACTTGATGTCCCTACTCTACCAAAAACCAAGCGGGTGGCTCGGACACCAAAAGTTTCACCTGCAGGTGTAGTACTCAAGGCCGCCTGCTTTCTCACTGCTCTAATGCTTTGAAAATGTATTTTGGCACTATCGTGCGTGCGTGCTTGTGTGTGTGTGTGTGTGTGTATGTATGTATGCGAGCCTGAGCTGGTCTGTTTCATCTGCCCGCTAAGAAAAGTAAGTTTCTTGGGAATGGAAACCATATGCTACATTGTGTACTGGAAATTTCTCTACATCTCAAAGTGTTTAGAAAATTTTTTTATGTAGAAGGTATTTACTAAATACTTAATGGGTTGAAATTTTTTTAACTCTGTAGTCCAGTTGATTTGAACGGTAGTAAATATAAACACTGGATTGCGTTCTCATGCTAGGAATGTAGAGGTTTAGTCTTCAGGCTTGTGAGACTGAGGCACAGAGTCCCTTATAAAGTGGTCAGGTTTTATCTGAAGTTAGCTTGTATCAAACCAGAAGGTCTGTTCTTTAGAAAAGTTTTCTCTTTCAGGAGTCTGGAATAGTACTCAAATAAAAGCCTATTTCAGCACACATGTATAACACAAAATGAAATGAAAAAATTCATAAGCTCGATTGATTTTGTCGTATTGCACCAGTTTGCCCAAAGTGAGTCTCCTTTGAAAGACGGAAGACAAAATGGTCTATAGATAACATAGCTTAGAGTAAGTAGCATTTTTTTTTACTATGTGTATACAAAGGGCCGTTTTGAGTACCATTGGCATATGGCACAATAATAGAGAATGGTGGCTATTTAAATTAGATTAAATTAAAGAAGACATTCATTTCATTAGAAGCGATAGTCAGTTATAAGTGATCAGTGGCCACCATACTGTACAGCACTGGTATAAAACATTTTCATCACTACAGAAATTTCTTTGGGACTATACTGCAAAGACTTTGAGGGTAGTACAGAAATGATCTCATGTGCTTCCTTTGTTCTCTCAAGATTTGGTTATTGCATGTGTTGATGAAAAAAGCAACAATTCCATTAAAAATGTTGTAGTTATCAGTGTGGTGTTTTTTTCCCCCGTTAATTTTTACTTTAATTTTCTAGAACCCAAAAGCTCACTTTCATGGACAAGTACACCCTCCCAACCACTCCAAACAACTCCTGGGAACAAACCTAGTGGGATGAGTAGAGATCCAGGTGCAAGGGCCCCCCAGAGTTCTGGGGAAGCGACAGAGCCGGTCTCCGTGGAAGCTTTCTCTGGCCTGAGGCTCAGGTCAGTAACTGACAGCCCCTCTAGAACCCTTTCCCTCCTTCCTGAGGGCTGAGCCTTTCAGAAATAGCACAGCAGATCCACACATCAGTAGCTGTGGAACTTGACAAAAGTTGGCATTGAGTACTGGACGTGACTCAGTACATTTGCATATTAAATGTTTAAGGAAGACTTTTGCTTGTTTTTATGTGTGTGTGTGTGTGCGCACGCGCTTATATATACACACACACACATTTATATAGACATATGAAATTGGCAGATAGTATATTTAATCAGAAACTGACAGGTAGAAACAGTAATAGAGACTTTTTAAATGCATAAAGGTATATACAATTTAACCAGGATAATAGTATCTTATAATTGATGTTAATAAAAATAACTGTATTCTTTTTTTCTTAATAACTTTTAAGGCAAATTTATATTCTTTGCATCTGTTATGTGGAAAAACTAAGATAGTCAGTTAAAATAGGAATAAATTCCAGGATCAGTTCGGCAAAAAGCCTATACTTTTAAAAATTCTCTGCGCTCTGCACCACTACTCCACTGCGTCTCCCTCATTACTTCTCCTGAAGCCCAGGGCAGAACCATAGTCTTTACTCTGAGACCAGATTGCTTTTAGTACGGTCCATCTGAGTAGCCAAGTGCATGCCCTCATAAACCTTGTCAATCTAAACTAAAACTGCCAAGCTCTTGAATTGTATATTACTAAGCAGGGGGAAAACAAGTAGCTGCCATTCTACAGTATGGTACTGTACATAGAGTAATACAGTAGATGTGCATTGTGAAGACTCAGTACTCCAACATAAAACATTCAGTGTCTTAATTATGTTTGAGACAGAGTCTGAGGGATGGCATGCAATAAAAGCTCTCTGAGGAGCTTCGGTATTCTTTTTCAAGGTGAACATGTCCTTCCTGAGGGCATACTGCTTGCTCCCAACCAGCTCCCGGTTGGCACTCCCCTTGGATAATGAAAAATGTTGCTGATGCAAGTGTACCACACGTGTGAATTGAATGGAGGTAGACCAATTTGAAACTGCCCAGCCAAAGCATCTCTGTGGCCTACAAATTTAGGGGATTGCAGAATTGTTTGAGTATGAACCTCAGAACCTAAAAACATTCTTAAGACTGTCAGATGATAACCTATTAACTCATAGAAATCAGGCAAAGAAAAGGATTTCTTCTGAATATTTTTCATTGTTCAGTTAGCTCTAGGACTTTGTATTCCCAAAGACTTCTGAAAGTGTCAAAGGCATATTTATTTGTGCTTTATCTTGTCCTTGAATATATATCAAACATGGAATAGATGTTAATATTCTACTAGAGAAAAACAGTTTGCAAATCCACCAGGTTTTGGCCAGTCATTAAGAACAAGGCTACATTAATTGAAGCTAGAGTCAAGGCCTTCATTTATTAAGTGAAAATGTTGGCTTAAAAAATTCTAATTAGAAATAGAACCAGTACAATTCTTGCAGAACTGATGAAA
Source organism: Micronycteris hirsuta (assembly GCA_004026765.1). NCBI lineage: Eukaryota > Metazoa > Chordata > Mammalia > Chiroptera > Phyllostomidae > Micronycteris > Micronycteris hirsuta. Next base: position 13,212 of record PVJI01006507.1, on the reverse strand, counting down.
TTTAAATATCTTATTTACTTCTGTCCATTCATGACATTGTATTAAAGTCAAAAGATATTATTTTAAAGGATATTATAACTTATAATTGATAAGAACTTAAAGAATTTGTAATCTTTTTTAAATTTTCTATATAAGCCCCAATTTATATCCAAGGAAGCACAAACTTAGCTTTAAAAATTGTATTTTTTTTCATCTGCTGTAAAAATGTCCACCTAGCCCATACTATATAACTAAACCTTCCTGAAAACAGGTTCTTTAGAGATTTCTGCCTCTTTTAACCAACTTACTACAGTGCCAGGTAATCTTTCTTTAGACTAATAGTCCCCTAATTGCAATTGCTGGTTTCTTGACCCAGACGGCCTCGAGTGTCCTCCACAGAAATGAGCAAGAAAATGACTGGTCGAAAACTGATCAGACTGTCTCAGCTCAAGGAAAAGATGGCAAGCGAGAAGCTGGAAGAAATAGACTGGGTGACATTTGGAGTTATATTGAAGAAAGTCACTCCGCAGAGCTGTAACAGTGTGAGCCATGTTATTGCTTTCTTAACTGCTTCGTCACAAACGCAGTGGGGACTCATGCTCTTGATTTGTTAACCAGAGCCCATCAGCATTTCATTTTGAAATAACTGTTAGTAGGTTCTCAAGTTGCCACATCGTTATTGAGTTGGTATCCAAGGGGTTATGTGTAAAGAAAGCTCTACTTAAAGAAGATCTGGGTGTGTATATTACTTGGGCTTCTCATTGCCCGTATAATTCTTTTTTTTTTTTTTTAAGATTTTATTTATTTACTCTTAGAGAGAGGGGAAGAGAGGGAAAGAAACATCAATGTGTGGTTACCTCTCATGCGCCACCCCCCCCAACTGGGGACCTGGCCCACAACCCAGGCATGTGCCCTAGGCTGGAATTGAACCAGCGACCTTTTGGTTCACAGGCTGGCGCTCAATCCACTGACCCACACCAGCCAGGACTCCCACATAATTCTTAACTGCGTTTCATTTGTCATTGTTTTATTGACACATGGTTGTCCCTGTGATACTATAGTCCCTTTTATGAAGGACAGAAGCAGGTAATCAAAGAGGCTGACTTTTCAGATCCTTTGAGAACTTACTAGATGTAAGATGTCAATTGCAGAAGTTCTCAGATTGCTGACCTCTGCCAGCACAGTGTGGTACATTTAATACAATGGATATTACAAAAGATCTAACAAGTTTTAAAATTGCAGTTGGCTGAGGCATAACAAGAAAATTTTGAATAGCATAATCAATAAAATATATTTTAAAAAAAGGCATGTTAAGCTCTTCAAAAAAAATTTATTTTGTGTCCTGTCAAGTTAGAAAACCTGGGTTCTAACCCTCCTTCTTCCTTTAACTAGCTATGTAGCCCAAGGGTGACCCTTAATCTTTCTTTAAGCACTTCCATTTCCTTATCTGTAAAATGAAGGAACTGGCTTTTAATTATGTGCAAAGTCCCTCCTATTGCTGAAATACTATGATTAGTCATGCTCAATACTGATTTCATTCTCTAATTTAGATATTGGCAACTTTAGATTTTTTTTTAGTGAGTTCTGACACCAGAAATTGAGTTTTAGATTCTAGCCCTATTCTGTCTAGATAAATGTGATTAAGTCTGGTTTTTATTTAAGTTTTTAATTGCATCACAACTGGGTATAATGATATTTGAAATAATAGGTGTGAAATTTTATATGAACTCTTCCAAGAAAGGAATTGTACAAATCCATGAAAGAATAATTATAATACCCGAGTCCAGGCAATAGCTCACCATAACCTATCATTATACTCACTCTGGGATTCCGCTGTGAAATAGCTTGATTCAATATTGATTTGCCCTGGCTGGTGTGGCTCAGTGCATTGAGCTCTGGCCTGCAAACCAAAGGGTCACCGATTCAATTCCCAGTCAGGGCACATGCCTGGGTTGTGAGCCAGGTCCCCAGTAGGGGGTGTGCAACAGGCAACTATACATTGATGTTTCTCTCCCTCCCTTCCCCTCTAAAAAAGTAAATACATAAAATCTTTAAAAAATAATATTATCTAATTTTTTAAAATATCTGAAGTGTGGAAGTTGTTCATAGTTCTTCATATTATAATGGGTCAGTATTTTGAGTTGCATTTCTTCGGATATTTAATAATACTTATGTAATTTTACAGTTAAATGCAGCCAGTTTTCTTTTTTTTAATATATATTTTTTATTGATTATACTATTACAGTTGTCCCATTTCCCCCCCTTTATTCCTCTCCGCCCCGCACTCCCCCATTCCCGCCCTTTAGTTTTTGTCCATGGGACATACACATAAGTTCTTTGGCTTCTACATTTCCTGTACTATTCTTAACCTCCCCCTGTCTGTTTTCTACCTACTGCTTATACTACTTATTCTCTGTACTTTTTCCCCCTCTCTCCTCCTCCCACTCCCCTGTTGATATCCCTCTATGCCTTATATAAATCCCTTTAACATTTCATATAATAAAGGCTGGGTGATGATGAACTCCTTGAACTTGACCTTATCTGAGAAGTACTTTATTTGCCCTTCCATTCTAAATGATAGCTTTCCTGGATAGAATATTCTTGGATGTAGGTCCTTGACTTTCATGACTTGGAATACTTCTTTCCAACCCCTTCTTGCCTGAAAGGTCTGTTTTGAGAAATCAGCTGACAGTCTTATGGGAATTCCTTTGTAGGTAACTGTCTCCTTTTCTTTTGCTGCTTCTAAGATTCTCTCCTTATTTTTAATCTTGGATAATGTAATTATGATGTGCTTTGGTGTGTTCTTCTTTGGGTCCAACCTCTTTGGGACTCTGAGCTTCCTGGACTTCCTGGAAGTCTGTTTCTTTTGCCAGCTTGGGGAAGTTCTCCATAATTATTTGTTCAAATAAGTGTTCAATCCCTTGGTCTTCCTCTTCTCCTTCTGGCATCCCTATGACCCAGATGTTGGGACATTTACATGTCCCAGAGGTTCCTAAGCCTCTCCTCATTTTTTTGAATTCTTGTTTCTTCATTCTGTTCTGGTTGAATATTTTTTTCTTCCTTCTGGTCCACACCATTGATTTGAGTCCCAGTTTCCTTCCCATCACTGTTGGTTCTCTGTATATTTCCCCTTATTTCTCTTAGTGTATTCATTTCTTCATCTAATTTGCAACCAAATTCAACCAATCCTGATTACCAGTGTTTTGAACTGTGCATCTGATAGGTTGGCTATCTCTTTGTCACTTAGTTGTATTTTTTCTGGAGCTTTTATCTGTTCTTTCGTTTGGGCCATTTTTTTTTTCTCCGCACGCCTATTACTTTAAGGGGCAGAGCCTTAGGTGTTCACCAGGGCGGGGGCAACCTATGTCATCGCTGTGTTTTGACAATGACTGTGGGGGTGGGGCCTGGGAGGGAACAATGGCACTTGCTCCACTCTCCGCTGGCTCCCAGTCACTTCCCCCCAATGAGCTCTCCTATGAGGCTGGGAGTTGTTCCCGCTGCCGCCTCAACCTCCACAGGGTTTTCAGTTGTTGGTTTGAGGCTTTTTTTCCCCACGATGGTGGGTTGCGAGGTCTGCTCCACTCCCCAGTTCCTTCTCCCAGTTTATCTGTGCTCAAATGAGGGGACCCCCCCTAGTCCACCAGTCTTGGCCCCGCTGGTTCCCGGTCGGCCAGCCGAGGGCTTCTCCAGGTGCGCAGGCTGTGCACACTCTCTTCCCGGCTCTGCCCGGCCTACCAGTCTGGATGAACATGTCCTCTCTAACTCCTTGGCTGTGGGACTTCCACTTGGTTCGATTCTCTGTCTGTTCTGGTTGTTTGTTTTGCTTTTTAAATCGTTGTTTTTCCTCTTTTGGTTGTGCGAGGAGGCAGAGTGTCCACCTACGCCTCCATCTTGGCTGGAAGTCGATCTTATACAGCCAGTTTTCTTTAATGATGCTTTTGTTTTTCTTCTAAGCTAAGTGAAGACTTAGAAGCATCAAGCTGAAACCTTATTAATATCAATAATATAATTAATCAGTGATAAATAATAAATGTATATCAGTACGTTATTAAGCGGTAGTGCTACAGCTTTCTCCTGTCCTTTTAACTGTTGTGCGTGCATGAATGTGTGTTTGCGTGAGCGAGAGAGATTAGAAAGACAGTGCTCTCCCTTTGCTGCTTAGACCTGAGAGTTAAAGACCACTAACAAGTCTGCTCTGGCTTGCCTTAACTTCACCTTCATCTCTGAAATGAATAGGATAGTACTGAAACCTAGAGAAAGGATTAATTTATAGTTAACAGACATTCTGGTGATTATATGTTCAGGGTGGATTGTGTATATATTTTCCACAAACTATAAATGGAGACAGTGTAACCCATTATTCAAAAATCATTAAAATTAATAAATTTTGTTCCAGGGGAAAACGTTTAGCATCTGGCGACTGAATGATCTTCGTGACCTGACACGATATGTGTCGTTGTTCTTGTTTGGAGAAGTTCACAAAGAACTCTGGAAGACTGAGCAGGGCACTGTCATTGGGCTGCTCAATGCTAACCCCATGAGACCCAAGGATGGCTCAGAGGAGGTGAGAATCTCTTTCCGTGATTATTGGTGGGAGGGCCTTTGCAACTTAGTCAAAAATATTTGTATTGGTCTACGTCCAGGTAATGAATCATGCTTTTATATTATTATACTGCTATTAATCTGGTTTTTTGCTTGTTCATCCCATGTTTTGTATCATCATCTTTCATTGTATCTTTTCAAATTAGTTCCAAGGTTCCTAGAGTTTTTGAACTCTATTGTTCAGGTCTCCTTAGCTCTCCATAAATTTCCATGGTGCATCAAGAAGGCAAAGATTTATAGTTTTATAGTTGAGGGGACTTTGCTGCATTGATTGGTACAACCATAGCTGCAACTTAGAATCGAAGCTTTTCTTCTTAAGCATCAGTGGAGTTTTGGTACTACCCACTGATTCTCTAGTAAATTGTAAATTTAAATACAGTGTGAATAGGACATATCATTTCTTCATCTGACCCAGCAAGAAGCTACACTTTGTTGTAGACAGATGATTATTATTATTTTCAGGAGGAGTGAGAGACACAGTTTTTTCATTCCTTGTTTTCACCAGAAAATGGCAACAAATCTTTACCTATTGGTTCCAATGTGTTTGGCTACAAGTAACAGAAAAACTTCACTATAGTTTCCTTTTAACAGTAAACAGTGGGGTTTGTTTTTCTCACATTAAAAAAATATTCCAGACATAGGCGATGTAGTGATATCAGCGCCAGTGTCTGTGCGTCTCTCAGCCTTTTCTCCTTGGTCACAAGATGGCTTTGGAGCTCTCACCATCACCCCTCCATTCAAGGAAGAAAGTGAGCCAGCCTCCTCTATCTGCTTTTATCAATAAAGCAAAAGCTTCCCAGCTTCAGTCTCATTGGTCAGAATATAGTCACATGACCATTGCTAACTACAGGAGTGCTAGGAAAACTGGGAACAGGATCCATCCATTACCTTGTGCTCAGCATTTGCCAATCTAAGTAAAATCAAGATCCTTATAGCAAAGACACAGGAGAGGATTGGTGTTGGTAGAGAATGAAATGTCTTCTACGCCTTCCATTCCTAATACCGTTTTGTAGGGCACTGGCTTCAAATTCCTTTAGACTGATAAAGCCTTCCTAACTCACACCAACCATGCTTTTATCCATTCTAGCTAATAAAAGATCATACCTTCATCTGCTTTTAACTCCCATGCCACTTCTTTTCTACAGGTGTGCTTATCTGTTGATCATCCTCAAAAGGTCTTAATTATGGGTGAAGCTCTTGACCTGGGAACCTGTAAAGCAAAGAAGAAGAATGGAGAGCCGTGTACACAGACTGTTAATTTGGTTGGTTTCAGCCTTATTAGGATGGTTTCTGCTAAAGAAAGGAATTAATAGGAATAAATTGTAGGTGCTGTAGTGGTAACAACCACTTTGGAACTGAGTTTCCTACATAAAAAACTGGAAGCTTCAGAGTGAGAAAATTAAATCTGGTCAGTAATTGCCAGTTTGAAAAACTGAGAGTGGGGGAAGGAATAAACCTCTTAGGAAAGTGATCTTTAATTGCCAACTGACTAGGAACTATAAGAAATAATTTTAGTTCACCCTCATTTATAAACTCTCACCAACCATTCTTTTATCCATTGTCTGTAGTACCAGAGATCAAACACTGTGATGAAATACACAGAAAACCTTATTTTTGTCTCTACTTTAACTTCATTATATGTTCTCTTAGAGCTCAAAAAAATAACTTCATTTAGGTATAATTCACATATGACGCAATTCACTTTTTAAAAGTGTACAATTTAATAATTTTTAATATAGTCACAGAGTTGTGCAACCGTCGTCACTGTCATTTCAGAACATTTTCACTATCCACCCCTGTCCCCCAAAAATCCAATACCCATTAGCAGCCACTTCCCATTCCCCTCATCCCCAGCCCCTGGTAATTTACTCTGGATTTACCTGTTCTCCCTCTGGATTTACCTGTTCTGGCCATTTCATGTAGTGTGGTGATGTTCAACCTTTGTCGTCTCATGGCATGCATAAACTACTGAAATTCTGCAACATGCCAAAAAGGTGCACTTTTACCAACTTGACAAAAAATCACATAAAATTCTAATTCATTCACACCAAAAGGCTATTGTTGTGTTGGCTGTTATAATTTTTTTATTTGACAATCTAAGAGAAAAGAGGTCAGTACCCTTGACTAAATAGTCGGGTACTGCATGTTTTAAAAATTCTTGCGGCATACTAGTTGAAAATTGCTGATATAATGGAATCGCACAATATGTGGCCTTTTGTGTCTGACTTTCACTTAGTGCAGTGTTTTTGAGGTTTGTCCTAGAACCTGGTTTTTATTTTGAGTGTAGCAAGTGTGCAAAGGGAATGAACTATATCACTTTTTCTTCCACCCAACTAGTGCTTTAATTGGAATTTAAGGAAAGACCTTCTTTTCCCTTAGTCACTGCATGGCCTCACCTCGCAAATGGTCTTGGACGTCAGTAGGGAGAACTCTGCCCACAGAACGGTGTCCCACAAAGCTCGGAGGAAGGGTGTGTATATATTTTGTTTCCTGGCCTGTTACCCTAATACTGAGGCAGCCTCTCTTCGTTTTTGCAGAAGGACTGCGAGTACTGTCAGTATCACGTCCAGGCCCAGTATAAGAAGCTCAGTGCCAAGCGAGCTGACTTGCAGTCCACCTTCTCCGGAGGACGAATTCCAAAGAAGTTTGCCCACAAAGGCATTGGCCTGAGAGAACGGCTATGTCAGGATGGTTTTTACTATGGAGGGGTTTCTTCAGCATCATATGCAGCCTCGGTGTAAGACATTCTTGGGCTGCTTTTGGGATCAAGATCTTGCTTGTCTTATAAGAATAAACCTAGTGACTATACATTTCTGTCAATGGTCCTAAGAAGACTTGTATAGATTTTATCTTTAATAACTCACTGCCTAGAACAAGGTAGACGAGGGCCTCTTTTATTCCCAGGTAGAGAGGAAGACCTACCGAATGGGGAGAAACTGAGTCATGCCATGATGGTCTTTAACAGGAAGCTCGCGCTTTCCCGTTTGGATTCTAATGTGAATATTGGAACTCTGGGCTGATCGCTCAGCCATTAAAAGAGTTTTGATCATTGTGTCGACATCTTCTAAAGCATCTCCCTCACTGTGGTTAGAGTGAGGTTGCAGACCTCTTGACATCCATGTTCAATTCAGTGCACAGATTTCAGTGCAGCTTCACAAGGGGGTCTGGGACACAGGCCTCTGTGACCTCTTGTGATCTCAGCCTCTCCACAGAGTTTCTGATGCAGGCGATTGATGAACTCCTCCCTTGTTGTGAAAAGCGTATCTGAGGGCATGACAGGTAGGGACCTGGCGCAAGGGAGCTACAGTTGGTCCAAGGACAAAGCGTCGATTTTGTCCCATTTCCAACAGAAACTGGGCAAGGGACTCTCGCTGCTTGTTTATTTTGTAATATTGAGCACATTTTTTATTTAAATAATTTCTATGTTTTTCCAAACTATAAGAAGCAATACACATACATTATTTAAAAATATATATGTATATATATGTTCTTTGTTGTATATGCTTCTAGGTGCTTTTTATTTTTCCATATGTATAAATTTTTAGATTTTAAAGTGAAATCATACTGTGCCTGTACTTTAGAACCTTTTTTAACATAAAATAATTATGTTTTCCTTATCTAATATGTACCTGTGGCATTATTTTTAGTGGCTCCATAGTATTCTTTTACATGGCTCTATGATAATTTAAACAATTCCCTATGGATAAACCATAAGGCTGTTTCTAATTTTTAACATTATAAACAAAGCTTTTGTTAATACCCTGTTTTTTGCATAGCCCTTAAGAAAAATTCCTACACTACTTGATTAAAGTTTTGGCATGTTTTTTTTATTTCTTTTGCCAAGTTATCCTTCCAGTAGGCCTCAGGCAGATGTGCAGGTGCTGCTGTCTCACATCTGTGACTTCCTGCTTTCCCCAGTTATGCTGTAGGGCCTTGGTAGTAAGAGAGTCTAGTTTAGTGCTGTTTTGAGAAACTTTGACGGTTTGTAATGAATGAGTGCTTCATTTTTATTTCATCAGAGCACTTAAAGTTCAGTGATTTTCCTCTCTTGGGGTGACTTGTCATTACAGTGCAGCAGCTGGCGCTCCTAAAAAGAAGATTCAAACCACTCTGACTAATCTGGTCGTGAAGGGCACAGATTTGATCATTCAGGAGACTCAACAAAAACTCGGTAACTTTGTTTCTCAAGACTACATTTCTGTCTCCAGCATAAATGTGTAGTCTTTAGGATTGAAAGAGGTCACAGTTTGTACTCTAAATAAATTATAAGTATCCACTCATTGTTATCTTAGTAATGTGGCCGATGCTGAAAGAATCAAGCTTAGTTGGCAGCATCTTAAGAAAAAACAGCATATTAATCTTGGCTGTATCTTAGTTTAGTATGCTTTTTAAAATTTCTTGATGTATCTGGATCTAACTTTTTTTTTTTTTTAAGATTTTATTTATTTAGTTCTAGACAGAGGTGAAGGAAGGGGGAAAGAGAGAGAAATATCAATGTGTGGTTGCTTCTCACGTGGCCCCCACTGAGGACCTGGCCTGCATCCCAGGCATGTGCCCTGACTGGGAATCGAACTGGTGACCCTTTGGTTCCCAACCTGCGCTCAATCCACTGAGCTACACCAGCCAGGGCTGGATCTAACTCTTAATGTATTAGAATTAGTATCACATTGCAGGTCAAACCCATCCATTGTCTTTCGTTAAAACAGGTCTAAGTCCGAGAATGCTGCCTTCGCCCTATAGTAGGGCCTTATTCATAACAGTGGTCAGGGCCTACAATGGACCTTTGTCCATAGTGCATGTTCCAGACGTAGTGTATGAAGTGACTGCACAGATACGAGTATTCTAATCATTACTTTAAATGAGTTATTCGTCATACCCTTGTACTCCTGCTAGTCTCACGTAAGAGGTTAAGGATCCTTTTTTTTTTCTCTTGGTATTCTATCTACTTCATTTACAAATAACTAAGTTATGATGACAGAATTTAAAAGTGATAAGTCACATGACATCAAACAGTCTAAATTTCTAATCCTCTAAAGCTGATGTTTGTATATTCCAGGAATAGCCCAGAAGAGATTGTCTTGCTCTGAGGAATTCAGGGAATTGATGGACTTGCCTACGTTTGGAGCCAGAAACTTGAAACAACATTTAGCCAAAGTCAAGGCATCAGGTAGAGTCAGCTTGCACCTGTTTAGTGTTCATACCTGAGTTCCTGCTGCCTCTCAGAAACCCCTCAGTCTGTGGCTTGTGTTTTAGGGATCACGGGGAGCCCGAAACCTGCTTTCCAGTCTATCTCGGCATCCGCTCTCCTGAAGCAACAGAAACAGCATATGTTGGAGATGAGGAAAAAGAAATCAGAAGAAATCACGAAACGGTAAGAGTAATATTTAACATTCCTGCTTGGTTAACTCGTCTCAGGAATCCCCAGAATGTCTTCATAGATTTCAAAACTGCAGCTTTAGATTTTAGGTGGTTGGCTAACTTTTTAACTTTGAAGGTGTTAAAATAATTTTAACATAACCTAAATAGATAGCATTTAAAGTTATATATTTCTGCCTGGCTGGTGTAGCTCAGTGTATTGAGCGCGGGCTGGGAACCAAGCGGTCCCAGTTCAATTCCCAGTCGGGGCACATGCCTGGGTTGCAGGCCGGGTCCCCAGTGGGAGACATGTGAGAGGCAACCACACATTGCTGTTTCTCTCCCTCTCTTTCTCCCTCCCTTCCCCTCTGTCTAAAAATAAATAAATAAAATCTTTAAAAAAAAAAAAGATATTTAAAAAAAAAGTTATATATTTCTGACTTATGGTTAGTGAATCCTGAGACCAAGTGTTGCAGGTTACAGTAATTAATATTGCCGTGGAAGAGAGAGGTGATCTGAAAAGGATTTGGGGAAAGAGGAAAGCACATATTGACCTGTTTGGTGCCTATTTCTTTGTTTGCCAAAATAAGGTTTTTAATTAGGGGCTGAGCCAGTGAGTAGATTTTGCAGTTGTTCAGGTAAATGATAAAAATGAGGCACTGAAAATGGAGTCATTTGAGAGGCAAAATCAAGTGGAAATGGATATGGGGGGTAAACAAATCAATGATTCTTTTTTTACATTAATATAATACTTCTAAAATTACATTTGGTTGCCCTGGCTGGCGTAGCTTGGTGGATTGAGCGCAGGCTGCGAACTAAAGGGTCGCGGATCGATTCCCAGTAATAGTTTTAGATGTGCACCTAGTGATTAGACATTGTATAACTTGCTAAGTGATTGTGCCAAAGATTCTTGAGCTCAAGTTATCTGAATAGTGTTGTAATAAGAGCTGCTGTCAAGCACCATGTTATGCACTGTATTAACACATCATCTCATTTGGTCCTTACAGCTATCTGTGAGATGCTGATGGGATATCTAGAGAGGTGTTCATCATGTGCCAACAAATGACCTAAGAATATATATACATGTAATATAAAAATATATATGAAGCTGTGGACCTTGTGTGAAATAAGAGAGCACCTGTCAGTTTAAAGGGATTATAATTTGTAGTTTTTCAGAATTTTGCTGAACAAATTAAACGTATCTTTGGGCAGGATTTGATAGGCAGTTTACAAACTTGGCCTGGAGCTGGCAGGAGTGGGTATGTGGTAGTGAAAAGAATGCCGGCCTGGGATTACCTGGTACTAGTCCCAAGCCTGTCACTGTGAACATTTGGGTCTTAGACTCAATTTCTTCATCTATAAGGTAAGAGGTTTGGACTAGGTGATTTCTGATGTTTGTTGTTTTGAAATAGCCTTGAAAACTGTATGTAAAATAGCCAGTGTGGGAATTATAGAACCTTTCTGTTGAAGGCTTCCAAATTTATCACATGAGTTCTCTCTCCCAGGAGAGTAAACTAAAATACAGAGCGATTCAATGAATTCTTAAAGGTCTCAGACTAAGCAGAGAGCTAAGGCTAGGGATGTAGTCCCTTGCTCACCTTCGGGGCTGTGTTCTGTAGACAGCATCCACTGAAAAGCCAATTGCTAAAAATAATCAGTTCTAAATTGGCAAAACAATTAGAACATTTTCAATGAAAAAATCAGTCAACTGAAGAGTTAGTGAAACTAGCATTCTTCTTATAGCATGCTAATCTGAATTTCTAGCCTAGGAGGGGAAATTCTTTTCCTAACAATTTCTTATTAGTTGGTGCCACCTTGCAGTTCCCCCACCCCCAGTCTGTTCTTTGGCACTTGCATAGTTTATGACTGCATATTTCTCTAAAGATTTTTGCAAAGCTCAAGTGAGATCAGGAGCCCAGCTGTGCCGTCATCTTCTGGACAGCCCCCTTCTCGGTCTCCACCAACAGGGGCTGAGTTCCCCAGGCTGCAAGGAACACCAGCCATACAGGCGCCCAAGCTGGGGCGAGGCATCTCAGAAGGAGACGACGTTCTCCTTTTTGACGAGTCACCGCCTCCAAAACCAAAACTGAGTGCTTTAGCAGAAGCCAAAAAGGTACTTCAACTTTTGAATTTGCTTTCTGTAAGATATAGCTGGAGTTTCATACTTTATATACCTATGATCAGGAACAACAGACACTTAATAGTTATTCATTGATCGTGGTAATTAGGGTCATATTTTAAATGATAATGGTGTCAACATAATGCCATTAATTTAGTCCAAGAAAATTAGCCATTACCTCAACACTTTTTTTTGTCAGTCTGAAGGAGATAGCTTAGAAGAAAGTACTGTTTCACAATTGGAGACACTGGCATTAGTGAAAAAAATCTTGGAATTATTGAGGCAAGACTGTAAAATAGTGGTTTAAGGACTGCTTTAAAAGAAGTCTTACACAGTAGTCCAGTCTGCAGACATAAAAGCTGAGTTGCTCTGACTGAAGCGGGCATTGGGCTGCTCAGAACCCCACTGCTCAGCACGTTCTACCACTCCCTGCGTTGCCCTGTCTTGAGCTGTCTTCACTTTGTGCCAGTAGCAACTGTAACCACATGGAAGGCGAAGGCAAGCTACAAGCCAGAGCCGTACCTATAGTAGTAATAATAACTGCACATACTTGTCACTATTACTCTGTCCCTGTGATAGGTGCCTACGTGCTGCTTTCTGTGTCCAGGGGCATGCTTTGCCTACATTATCTCATTTCATTCACACAACCCTAAAAGATAAGGAAACGCTATCGTCCTGTTTTATAAATGTAGCAACTGCGGCTAAACAATTAAGTAACTAAGGTTACAAACCAGTAAGTGGCAGAACTGGAATTCTACCCTAAATCTGTCTGATTCTAAAATGAACCTTCAAAATGTTTATGTCATTTCTCTGTGGGTCTAGGAGCCTACAGACTAGCTGATGTTAATTTACAATATTTAAGTAAGCTGAGACTTTATTTACTAAATTATAGACCTGTCTTCCCATGCTTTAAAATTTTAATAATTGTTATAATACTAAGTAAAATGAAGATTGATTTTACCAATTTATATTTGAGAGCAGCCAGCATTCACTGGTTAATAACTGGAAAGGGGGCAGAGCTACAGACGCCTATCTCATTTTTAGATTTTTATCTCCTTCTCCTCTCTTTCTTCTAGTTAGCTGCTATAACCAAATTAAAGGCAAAAGGCCAAATTCTTTCAAAGACAGACCCAAACAGCATTAAAAAGAAACAGAAC
>PVJI01006506.1:0-85956 GCA_004026765.1 Micronycteris hirsuta | reverse complement strand
AAGGCACATCATAATAACATTACCCAAGGTCAAGAATAAGGAAAGAATCTTACAAGCAGCAAGAGAAAAGGAGACAGTTACCTACAAAGGAATTCCCATAAGACTTTCAGTGGATTTCTCTAAGGAGACCTTCCAAGCAAGAAGGGGCTGGAGAGAAATATTTCAAATCATGAAAAGCAAGGACCTACAACCAAGAATAATCTATCCAGCAAAACTATCATTTAGAATGGAAGGGCAGATAAAGTGCTTCTCAGGTAAGGTCAAGTTCAAGGAGTACATCATCACGCAGCCTTTACTATATGAAGTGTTAAGGGGTTTTATATAAGGACTCATGAGAGAAGGCACCAAGGCCACATCAGCTACCGGGGAACTCAGATCAGCCACAGCCAAGATGCTTGTGAGGTAAGCAAGCAAAATACAACCAGAGACATTGAAATTTAGAACAATCTGGCAGTAAGCAGAGGGGAGGGAGAAGGGGATAATGGGGACAAGGAACTGCTATAAAGGACACATGGACAAAACCAAGGGGGAGGGTGGAAGCAAGGGAGGGAGGTGGGTTTGCCTGGGGTTGGGGGTGGGGGGTAAATGCAGACAACTGTAAGTGAACAACAATAAAATAATTTTAAAAAAGATTATTTATTTCTTTTCAGAGAGAGGAGAAGGGAGGGAGAAGGAGCAATGTATGGTTGCCTCTCACATGGCCTTCACTGGGGACCTGGCCCGCACCCCAGGCATGTGCCCTGACTGGGAATCGAACTGGCGACCCTTTGGTTCACAGCCTGTGCTCAATCCACTGAGCTACACCAGCCAGGCTGAAATTTTAACATTGTTGGTAATAGCAATGGCGTCCAATCAGTTGGATAGCAATGCGCTGCTTGGCAATGATCAAAGAATTGATAGACCGCTTTCTTACTAAGTTTAATAGAGTCAACAATGTAAGGCTTATATTTAATGTTACATGACAACAATGATAAAAACTCCAGGATTTGACAGCACCGCAAAGAAGCCTAAGTTGCCACCTTAGTGCCCCAATTTCTGGTAAGATGCTAAATGAGAGATAAAATTAAATCTTTCAAGTTCTGAGCATGTGTGGGAGTCACAGAGAGCCACATGCTTTTTTCTTTTGATTTAGAAGATTATTTTCAGTTCGGTCACCCCCTCTGGGAAAGAAGCGCTGGGGCAAAATAAGGCATTCCTGAAAATATCATCTCCCTTTATATAGAAATTTCCAGTTATCAAAGCACAACCATCCTCATCGGCAGAGTTCAGCTGACTGGGGTTCAGAGCAGGCCACTCACTGGGACACCGACAGAGGCCTGGAGGGAAGCCGCACTCTGAGGGTGCGCTGTTTGAGTGCAGATGTGATCGGCTGGAGGAGCAGCCGGGCCATCCTGGAGACGGAGCAAGCAGCCGCATTTGGACGTTAACTCATTTGCTTCTTGGTGCACACTTTCATTGACATTTCCTGCTTAAATATCCTGCCTAATTCATGTGAAAAGACTGTGTGGATTACATGCATAATGAAAGACTCTGCAGAGAGCTCTGAGTACTCTACAACCAGAAAATAAAGTCATATGGCAGTAATGATAAGAAATTGCAGGGAGGTAGGCATTTAAATGATATCCCTGTCAGATTCTCAAGTGAATGCTAGTTTATGAGCTAACTCCAGGCTTTCTAAATGCTTGAATCAGAAGCATCCCGATACACAGAAACAGTGTCTGACATCTGACATTAACTTTCTCTGTGACCTTGGGAAAATTCACTTGACCTACCTGGGTCAGTTGTGTCATCTGTCAGATGAAAAGGCAGGACTGGGTGTATAAGAAATGACTTTGTTTTTACTTATGAGCAGCACTTATGCATGAAACACTCATGTCCAAACACAACCTTATCATCAGGAGGCAGGGTGGTGTGGTGGTTACAAGCATGGGTTTTTGAGTCAGGGGTTGGGGTTTGAATCCTGGGCCTCTTCCAGTTACTAGTTGTGGACTTTCAGCAACTGCTTTAACCTTGCTGAGTCTTGCTTCCCAGAACAGGCGCACCTCAGACGTATGTGCTCAGTTCCAGACCACTGCAATGGAGTGAGTCTCGCGATAAAGCCAATTGTAATCTTTTTGCAGCTGGAGGGTCTTGCCTTCAATTTGTGAAGAACACATGTTTGAAGTACAATGAAGCAAAGCTCAAAATGAGGTATGATTGTGCCTAAAAGATGAAATAAATACCACTCGTTTGAAAAGAAAGGAGGGCTGAGGCAGGGTAGCCAACAGTTGTTCAATAAAGCTGCACAACAACGCCCCCTACACTCAGCGTCATTCCGGAAAGACGTCTGTCTGGAGAACGGCCATTGTTAGTATAACGAGAACAGCTCAGGAGACATCGATGTGACCTGGCAGCCAAGGAGAGTGGACTGGAATGCACATGTGTGAACAATAACTTCACTGTATTAGTCAGTGGGGGCAGTTGACGCCGTTGAGTGAGCATGTGTGCTGTGTGGCCATCACATTAAAAATGACTGAGCAAATAGAGCAATGGATCTGCACCAGATTTTGTGTTAACTAGAACATTCCTCCATTGAAACTATTCGGATGATTCAGAAGGCCACAGCTATGGGCAACTGCTGATTGGCAGCTTCACCACAACAAAGCGCCTGCTCACGCATCACATCTAGTGCAGTTTTTTTGTGAAACATCAAATCACCCAAGTGTTTCGGCCCCTCTTATAGCCCAGATTTGGTGCCCTGTGACTTCTGGCTTTTCCCAAAACTAAAATCACCTTTGAAAGGGAAGAAATTTCTGACCATCAGTGAGATTCAGAAAAATACGACAGGGCAGCTGATGGTGACTGGGAGAACTGTGTGAGGTCCCAAGTTGCCCAATTTGAAGGGGACTGAGGCGTCATTGTCCTACATACAATGTTTCTTGTATCCTGTATCTTCTTCAATAAATGTCTCTGCGTTTCACAGTACATGGCTGTATACCTTCTGGACAGACCTCATACAATGGACCTGGGGCTGGGGCAACTCCTTCAAGCTGTAGGGATGCTGATGGGCTGAGGTGCTCCTGCTCACTCTTCTAGGATCACTGAACTATCCAAGGCATGTTCTTATGGTGATGGTAAAAGCACTAAGGTAAATCTCAACTGTACATTTGGAGCCTTTGCTGTTATCATCCCATTGGCCAAAGCAAGGCACATGGCCAAGTCCAAATTCAAGGTGTGGAGAAGTACTTAGCCCTCCATGAGGCTGTAGCAAGAACAATGAAGGACTGAGTTAAATAATTCAGTCCACCAGATGGTACAGGTGAGGCACCGATACAAGCATGTCTGATCAGGGCCATGATTGATCACCGACATCTCTGATTATTATTATTGTTTTTTTGGCCAAACTTCTCTAGGCCAATCAATCTTTCTTATGCTACCCGAAGCACACTGGAAAATTTCTCCTGCTCAGAAGCACCACCACCCCATTCATCCATCTGACACTACAAAATGAGGTTTTGTCCTTGGAACTGTTATTGTATTTTCCCTGTCAAAATCAAATACTTTGGAGGTGGGGGGCACACAGAGTAATCACTAACTCTCTTGGGAAGAAAGGCACAGGAGGACGAAAGAAAGGTGTGGGGCAATCAAAAGCAGCTGGGTCTCTGATGTTAGATCTGGGTTCAAGTCAGAAATGGAGTGAATTTAAACAAGTCAGTCTACCATGTTGAGTCAAGGTTGCTTCATCTATCTGACTGGGTTAAAACTATTAAATGGCTATTATTAGAATACCATAAAATAATAAATATTAAAGACTATATACTCTGTAAAACACTATCCAATGTCTGGTAATAATGTGGATTTTGTTCAGACTTGTTTCAAGGGGTATTTCTGCAAAATCTGCACATTACTGCAGATTTGATGCCTGCTTTGCCTCATACTAATGGCTGCTCTGGGAATAGAGTTGGGGTAAAGCCATCAAAGTCAAGTGGTCACAGAACCACTGCCTGCATTCTGTCACTGTGTGTCACTAAAGCAGGAGACCACAGCCACCGCAGGAGTGCTGGGCAAGGCATGTTAATTAGTGAGAGAGAGAAAGCCTTCAGAAATAGATCGAACATCAAATAGTCATAAATGACTTTCCAATACAACCTGCTATTGATGATTGCTTTAAAATGGTACATTCTATTTATGTTTACCTTGGTCTTGAGGGTGACTGCAGATATTAAACTCTTGAGGGAGAGTGACTGAGCATTTGTTCATGGGGTCGTAGTTGTCCACCTCTGATTGGGACCCTAGGCTCCATCTTCCAAATTCCAGGATCACGGAATATGAAAGCTCAGTTATTTCTACTTGTCCCAGGGAGCTGCGGGTCTGGGATCCACTCATTTGTGATTACAGAATTGTGACACTCGGTGCCGGGATGAGCCAGTCAGCGTCCTGGAAAAGGTGTGTGGTTAATGCCCTGTCCTCCTCAGAATGGAAGGACCTTCAGTGACAGCTTTCCTGTGATGAATCCCTTTACCCTGAACACATCGACTTTTTTGGAGGGGAGGAGGTGATAACAACTAGATCATTTGAACTTAAGCCTGTTCAGTCTTTAAAAGGAAATGTTATGGGATCTTAAGTGAAACAGAATAGTAAAAAAAGAAAGAAGGTACTTTTAGTGGTTGATAAAATTTTCCTTTTTACTTTCAGAGAGGTGTGCATGTATAAGAGAAATAGGAAAAAAGAGAAGAAAGAAGAAAGTAAAGAGGTGGGGGAGAGAGAGAAAGAGAGAGGAGAAAGAGTTGGAGGGGCGGGCATGGGGCCCATCAAATTATATAATGAACTCATAAATCCTTTGAACCCAGTACTTAGAGTTATCCTTTGCCTTTTGAAAGACTGAATTTCACCTGAAAAAAAAAAAAAAAAAAGACCTTCCGGCCAAGGTGGAGGTGTAGGTAGACACACTGTGCCTCCTTGCACAACCAAACGAGGGACAACAACAATTTAAAAACAAAAAACAACCAGATCTGACAGAAAATCAAACTGTCACTGATACAAGAAAAAACTACTCTCCAGAAGTTTCTAGATATGGTTGGGTCGTAGAAATGAAGACATGTAATAAACTTTGCTTTGGTTTTGGCTTTATCCACTCCTCTGGAACAAAGGTGACCTTGTCCAAACCTCCCAGATTAAGGCAACTGTGAGAACCTGGGGCCACTGTGAGGCTTTTCCTCATCTCGGGGGCAGTGGGCAGCTGAGAGGCACACTGAAAACGGAAGGACGGGTTCCAGGCACTGAGCGAGTGGAGGGAGTCCAAGTCTGCTTTCCTCACTGCTTTTGCAAGTGTAAAGTATCAGAGATAACTTTAGCAAAAGATTAACAGCCTGCCCTCCTGGTGACAGCCTTGGTTCCAGTCAACTTAGCGGACACTGTTGTAGGCCTTTTCAAGCGGTGTTTTTGACAAGAGGTTTTAAATGACAGGTAACCTAACCAACACGTTTCATTTTATAGTTACCTTTTCCTTAATAAAAAATTAACAACCTTTAGAACACATATTTCTTCTGTAAGGTTTATATTTTTCTTAAATATCTTTTGACAAACGTAAAGTCAGAAGGTCTCCCAGCATCCCAACCATTCATACCCATTTAACTGGTGTGTCCCTAAAACCTGCCAGACTGCTATCAAATCAGTATGGTGGGCACACATTAAGTTGCATCCGACCTTTCAATGAATCAATTCATTTTGTAGTAAGACAATTTCTTGATCTCAGACTTGTGCCCTACATACATAAGGGATTAGCCAACAGCAAACTCCCGACGGAGCCATACACAAGCCCCTACACCATCCAGTCCCTCATACCACCTGACCCACCCTCCTATTTAGTTATTACTCAGGCATTAGCCTTCTCTTGGGGGAAAATATGTTCAATAGTAAGATATTGCCTAATGTTTACCAGTACGGTTGGTTAATTGGTCAGTTTCTATTAAATTTCAATCAATACCTGTTTAAAACAGGTCTTTTTGTCCCTACAGATTTATCTTCTCAAATATTCATCTTTCGTATATTTTCATTTTAGCTGGCCTGAACAGTGTCAAAATCCTATTAGAAAATCAAAATCACAAGACAGAGCATTAGAAGAACCTCTACTGATCTTTAGGCACAGCACGCTCACATGGTCAACAGCAGAACAGAATGACCAAGGTGACACAGAACGATGAAATGGCAATTCTGATTTAGTCAGCTCAGAAGACACCTAATAAGCATTCCCCATAATTCATTACCTATGGTCCTTCTTTGCAACCTTTAAAAAATGCATCCACTTTTGTTTTTCCTATCATTTAAATATAATGTAGTCAATATTCTTGTTAACATAGAATAAAGTATTCATGTACCTCAGATGTCTACTAACATAATCAGCAAGAGATATAGAATAGAATCTGATCTATTGGATAACACAATGATAAGCTTCAAAAATGTTTAACTACCATATGGAGCTTTGGGGGCAATTATTTGATCGTCTATCGAATTCTTATTCTGAGGTACAGAAGAAAACTGCAATGGCTGAGTTTTCTTTGTAGAAACTTAATGTATCTGAAATTGATTGGGTCTGATTTCTGCTTTAATTGCAATTATTTCATGAACATTTCTTCCCAACAATCTACTAGCCATTTCTTTATGGTAGTCATATCCCATTCCAGGACTCAAATGATTCACTTTTATTTGAAACAGCTATCTCTTAGACTATAAAGACAAATTTGAAAATATATGTCTGCATAGTTATATAAATATATATGATTACATATAAAAACCTGTATACATATACATATGCATGTGCATATATATGCACATACATAAAAATCATTTATTG
The DNA here is from genome assembly GCA_004026765.1 of Micronycteris hirsuta. Taxonomy (NCBI): domain Eukaryota; kingdom Metazoa; phylum Chordata; class Mammalia; order Chiroptera; family Phyllostomidae; genus Micronycteris; species Micronycteris hirsuta. Next base: position 79,124 of record PVJI01006506.1, on the reverse strand, counting down.
TAAAATATGTTAATAATAAATTTTATATAAAGTTTAAACATTCTGAGGGCAAATGCAAAACAACAAAATGTTGTCTAATGTTTAATCAAAAGTTATTACCAATGTTTACCAGAAGAAGTGGATAATATTCTTCAGTATAAAGATTAGCAGCCATCATTTCAAGTGGAATAAACATTTCCTATGGTGTGCTTGCATTTTATGTGTCTGATTTAACAAAAGATCTCACATCTAAAAGCGAGAGGCTCCTCTGAATGCCCTGTAATTTATAGCACGTGGTGGGCATTATAATCATGGAAGAATAATTATGGCTGACCCGTGGATATTTAAAAACAAATACATGGCTTAGGCACTTTATAGTTTGCCCGTGAAGATGATACACTTCATCAAATGAGGACATGCTTCTTAAGTCAGCTGAGAGACAAACCCTCGCCTACCTTCATGGGCGCCAGCTGGATGGGCGTGATGCATGAGGGGTCCACCATGGGCTTCGGCCTGTTGGCCGTGTCTGCCAGCAGGCTGTGCCATTGCTGCGGCAGGCCCGTGAACTTCTGTTCCTGCGGGTCGAACCCGGTGTGGACCCTGTGCTCAAAGTTGGATGGGCCAGAGATTTCGATCTTTTTCTTTTTTTTCCCAAACATGATGCAGAAACCTGGGAAATGCAAACAGAAAAGATGCAGCTATTTATATCTGGCCAGCAGAAGACCACGGGAAAACTAACTCATTCACAGTTACATGTTTTCATTAATTCCTCGATATCAGCAATTTTCAACCTTTTTTATATCTCTTGGCACACATAAACTAATTACTAAAATTCTGCAGCACACCCCAAAATACATTACATTATCTTTTTGGCCAATCTGATAAAATAATAGGTATAATTTTGATTCATTCATACTGGAAGGCTATTGTGTTGTTTGTCAATTTATTATTTCACAATCTAAGGGAAAAGAGGTCAGTGCCCCTGACTAAATAGTCAGGTGTTGCATGTTTTAAAAATTCTTGCAGCACTGTGAGCTTTATGGTATAGAAAACATGTGAGAGAACCTGGGTTTGAATGCCAGGTAAAAATCACTTATTATCTGTGATCTCTGCCTCCTTCCTTCTCTTTCTCTCTTCCCTTCATCCATCATTAAAATTTCTGTTTCTTCTTTGTACACTTGGCAAGCAGGATCTTTCTGTAGCCTTTCAGTTTTCTCAAGCTCCTATTACATCTCCTACTTGGATGTCTAGTCTGTTTGGGCGGCTATAACAGAATACCAGCATGGGGGTGGCTTAAAAACAACAGGTATTTGTTCCTCACAGTTCTGGAGGCTAGAAGTCCAAGATCAAGGTGTTGGCAGATTCAGTGTGTGGTGAGGACCTGCTTCCTAGATGGCTGTCTTGTTGCGGTAACCTCCCATGGTGGAAGGGACAAGGGTGCTCTCTTGGGCCAGAGTTCCATTCTTGAGGGCTACACCCTCATGAGCTAATCCCTTCCCAAAGGCTCCACCTCCAAATGTCATCACCGTGGGGGTTAGGGTTTCAACACAGGCATTTTGGAGGCTCACATTCAGATCACAGCACTGGATATATATTATATCGACAGTGATCAGATCCTTCAAAACCTCAACTCCCAGACTCTTCCAAAGTCCTCTCTCCCATCTATTCTGCTTGTTACTTCGGACTAGTTTAGAAAACTAATATAAGGTGCTAATGAAAAACTAATAAAATATGATAAAAGTTCAAAATGCCTTGATTTGCTTCTCCTGGAAAACTCTCTCTCTATATATATTCTTTAAGTACTTTTCTACCACTAGGTTCATAATTATTGATCGACTGATTTTAAACTTTTGAGTGCACCGACACTGAAGTGTAAAACGGTGAAGGAAGCCAGCTGCGGCAGACTGTCTCAGGAATAACTCCGGACATTGTGCCTCCCAGTGTTCATGCCCTGGGTGGGTCTCTCCCACACTGACTCTGAACCTGGACATCTAATCTGCTGCAGCCCATGGGACAACTGAAACCATGACACAAGCCCTCCTGCTGCTCTCGGAACCAACAGCCAGCAGGAGAATCAGGCTGCCCTGCTGGAGGGTGACAGACCACGTAGCCCAGCCGCTCGCCAGGCCAGGCAGTCGCCAACCCTGGTGGCAGAGCCGCGTCGCTGACCCACCAGGTGAGCCCAGGTAAACAAGCGGAAAGACCACCTAGCCGAGCTGGACTCAAAAAGTGCTGACCTGCAGAATCAGGACACAAATAAATGGCTGTTGCTTTATGCCATTATATTTTGGAGTAAATTGTTACAGGGAAAAAGCTTACTGTCACAGAAATGCAAAGACCTAATTATTATCCCATTCCTTGCATCTTCAGAGGCTCATTTTTCTTTCAGTTTTTGCTGCTTCAAAGTCTCAAGTAACAATGTCCAATCTGGGTAACTGTATTAGCTTCTCTACAATTGTGTTAACTCAGAGGAGTCTGGATTGTGATGCCACTTGCCGGGTGGTTGAGGGCCTGGAATGTTTTCAATGGCTAGGAAATTATGCTGAGTAAGTAAGTGGCTCCATACACACCTCTTGGTGTTATTTAGTGAAAATAAAAATACATTGGAAAATATAATTTGGTCACGTGTTGGCTGAATCCACTTGACATTTTAATGAACTTATGACCATGTTTTAAAACAATTGTTTAGATAAATCATTTTAGAAGAGTTCTTTTGCATGTATTTATACCTGAACAAGCACTAAAAATGCAAGGCCAAATATTTTTAGAACCAGAATAGAAATGTCTTACTATTCTCTTCCTGACTGTAAATTTCCCAGCAGTTGCTATGCCATTCAAGTGAGAGTATAAAAAAGAAAGTTATTAATGAATTAATACTGTTCTTGTTTTTAGATAAGACATTTGTAGAGAGGAAACCCATGGCTGAATTAATTTACCTATGTTGCATCCTGTGAAACTATAAAGCTGTAACCTAAGTGGTAATAAATACAGTCCTATACTCTAATAAGTTTGAGTTAAAGTGGGACAGAGGAAGCAACTGAAAAGGAAAATAAACAGTTCCAAATCCTAAAGCAATGTTACTGTGAAACTCACACCCAACTAAATGCAGAGAGAGACTCTCTGCGGTGTATAGTGATAGTCCATTAGTGGTAGTCATTACTCGGATGGCAGGGAGGAATCCCACACTTGGGGGAGAGACAGACAAAGTCCTTGTGTTTTTTAGCACTGCAGGGTAGAGGCACACAGAGCAGGGAGGTGAAGGTCTGCTTGGTGCATGGTCTCCTTTCTCTGATGTGTCCATGCTTAGTTGGTGCCCAGCATGGTGTGAAATGTTCAGTGTGTATGATCTCACTTAAAATTCACCATAACCCTATATCTGGCATCCCCAAGACCACCCAGGTTTGATTTGCTAGGAGAACTCACAGGACTCAGCGTACAGTCACATTCATGGCTGTGATGGATTACAGTGAAAGGACACAAAGCAAAACCAGCAACGGGAAAGGGCGCATGGGACAAGTCTGGAGGGAACCAGGCACAAGCCCCCAGGGGTCCTCTCCCAGAGGACTCATGCGGGATGTGACCAGCGCCTCCAGCACTGAATTGTCACAACACATGTAAAATTGTCTACCAGGGGAGCTCCTTAGGGACTCGGTGCCTGGGGAATTCACTGGGTACTGGTCACTTAGGCACCCTCTGCCGGGTCTGTGCCAAAATTCCAGATTCCAGACGGAAAGCAGGGGTTCAGAACAAACCATATTGTTTGCATAAACTGTTTCACCACAGTGAGCCATTCTTACAGGGGAATGATGGGAACCCAGCCAAGTGTCAGCCAAGGGCCAACCAAGCAAATGAACTTTTCTGGGTAGGCAGTCTCGGGCTGGCTATGGTAACTGTTTTCTTCATAGGAGGTGTTACTATCATACCTCCATTTTACAGAAGCTCGGAGCCCAGGTTGGAAACTGGCAAAGGGGGAGGCTCAGAACCTCAAAGTGCATGCTTTACATCACTGGGCAATGCATTGCTCCCTGCATTTGCATACTGGACACACCTCTGCCCTTCTGAGAAGTCCCTGTTCCCCTAGAAATACAGGTTGGTGGGTATGATGAGGTCTAATAAGGTAACTATGAGACTCTGGGAATTTCTTGGGTCCTCTCACGTCTCTCCAAAGATTTCAACCCTTTTTCTGAGACTGGGTAGAACTCGGTCACTGAGCAGGTGAGGCTGGAGGGCTGCTGATATGCTCAAGTCAGGGCAACCCCTAACACAGAACAGAAGACCTCGCCTTTAGCATCCAAGTAAACCCAGGGCACAGAATACCTCCTCCTGCTCCTGAGTTCTAGCAGACCTTCCAGACCGTTTGGCAGTGTGGAAAGAAAAGGAGCCACATGCTAAACCCGGCAAGCTCAGGAGAGGCCTGCATGGTGGCCTTACAAATGCTGAGACTGAAAGTTACCACATAGGATGGTCTGCACATAAACTTCCTAACTAAAGGCCGGTCATGGCAGGTAGTCAAGTCCCAGGCCAGTATCTTCCCCAACAAAGGGAAGATTAGGCATTTTAAGACTTAATATCTACTATTGCCTAATTGCCTTGTTTTATTATTAAACACAATGTGAGCATTCACCTGCTAGTTTGCACTAACCAAAGTGTGTTCCTGGGATTACCAGCTCTCTGAAAGGAGGGAGGGATTGATTCCTTAGTCAAATAAATGTGGGAAACTATGGGTTACACAGTAGTGATAATGAACTCCTTTAGCTTTACTACATCTGTGAAGCATTTTAGCTGCCCTTCAATTCTAAATGAGAGCTTTGTTGGATGGAGTAATCTAAGTTGTAGGTCCTTGCTTTTCATCACTTTGAATACTTCTTGCCAGTCCCTTCTAGCCTGAAAACTTTCTTTCCAGAAATTAACTGACAGTCTTATGGGAACTCTGTGCTTTTCTCTTGCTGCTTTTAAAATTCTCTTTTTATCTTTAACCTTTGGCATTTTAATTATGATGTGTTTTGGTGTGTTCCTCTTTGTGTCCATCTTGTTTGGGAGTCTGTGCTTCCTGGACTTGTATATCTATTTCCTTCACCAAATGATGGAACTTTTCTTTCGTTATTTATTGAAATAAGTTTTCAATTCCTTGCTCTTTCTATTCTCCTTCTGGCACCCCTATAGTTCAAATGTTGGTCTGTTTGAAGTTGTCCCAAAAGGTCCTTACCCTATCCTCATTTTTTTTTGGGGGGGGGGATGGATTTTTCCTTCTTGCTGTTCTGATTGAATGTTTTTTTTCTTTATTTTCCAAATCAGTGATTTGATTCTTGGCTTCAACCAGTCCACTGTTGATTCCCTGCATTTTTTCTTCAAATTTTACTTGTGTAAACTTTATTTCCGCCTGGGTCTTTTTTATGTGATTAAAGTACCCAATGAGTTCCTTGAGCATCCTAATAACCCTTGTTTTGAACTTTGCAACTGTTAGATTGCTTATCTCCATTTTGTTTGCTTAGTTCTTTTTTTTTCCTTTTTGCATTTTGTTCTGTTTTTTCATGTGGAACATATTTCTTTGTCCCCCTCATATGGCAGCTTCCCTGCGTTTGTTTCTGTGTATTAGGTACAGCTGCTCTAACTCCCTGTCTTAGTAGCATGGATTATTATAGAGAAGTGCACCTGTAAGTTGGGTGGGGTGAAGCCTTAGGTAATTGCCAGGGCAGGGCAACCCCTGTGAACCAGGTTGATGGCATCTCAGATGTGGTGTCACTGCTCTGTGCCTCTGTGTGGGGGAGGGCTCAGAAAAGGGACAATGGCCGCTGCGTGGCCTCTGGAGGTTTGTCCAGGAGGGAGCTGTACTCTGGCACTCACCCTGATGCCAGACACTTCAGTTTCTCCCCGTATGCCAGTGGTGCGCTTCGAGCTGCTGTTCCAGTGCTGGAGCCCAGAGTGGAGCCAAGTTTAGTGAATTTTAGGCAAAGTCAATAATCATGTACCTGGAACCAGCCTGGGGTGCATAGGTGGGCTGGTAGGGTGGGTGGATGGAGGCTGTGCGACATCATAAAGCATAAGGGAATTTGGAGATGAACAACAAAAAAAAATACATGTCACCTTGCAAGATGTAAGGTCTTTTAAAAATGAAAGGATTATTATAAAGAAGCCCATTACAACAAGAAGAGAAAGACAAGAAACTCTGCAAAAACCAAAAACTGGGATAGAAAGATAACATAATCATTACACAATTCTTGGCTCATTAGTAAGCAGTGACAAAACCCACAAAACATAAAGACCAGTTACTGCTATAACTAAAAATAGCCAAAATAATTTTAACGGTAAAATAGAAGAGGTGGACAGCTTGCATAATAAAGCTAAATTCTATCTATAGTAGCAGAAGATAAAAGGATGGAGTTGCCTAAATTTAATATATCTGCATACATATATTTTTGTCCATATGTAAAATACTGAAAAAAAAAAAAAAAAACCCGCCCAAACTGTAAAAGCATATGGTAACTTCTGGGAAGCAGAACTTGGAGTTATCATGGGGTAGGTCAGGGAACCACTGGATTTCTTACACTTTTTGGTAAGCCAGGTGTAGTATATTTCTGTCCTGAAATATTTTCAAACCAATTGAAAACAAACACGTAAAAAGTAACATACATCAGAATATATTCAAATAAAACTTTAAAACTCCATCCTGTAGGCTAATATTTAGATGACAGCTTGGGCTTCCAGAGGGTGCCAGACCATTTAGACTCTCCCTCGCTGGGGAAGTGGCACTTCACAGAGAATGAGTGTTCGTTAAGGTGTCTGAATCATGAGCTGATTTCTAATCTTGGGCCCTTTTTACCCTTGTTTCTGTTATCCTATACTACTTGCTAAAGTTTTTGAGTACTGGCAAAACCTACCTAATTCTGTGGTATCCAAATCCACTGAAAGTGGTGTGTAGTTTGGGAAAAAAAGATTTTCTTTGATTGTTGAACTGCATATTAGCAATTGGATGAGTGGATGGAGGCATGTAAAGAAAACACATATGACAGATAAGACATAAACAAATGTCCCCTGTTTCTAGCCTCCCTAGAATGTCTATTAGCTGACAGATACTCAGCTATGGCATAAGCATTGTGTTAGTCAGGGTTCTCCCAGGAAACCTAACCAACCGGAATTAGCTAATGTGGTTACGTTGACCAAGATGTCCCATGACCTGCTGTCTGCAACCTGGAGAACCAGCAAAGCTTATGGTGCAATTTGAGTCCTAAGGACTCAGAGTCAGAGGCTGATGGAGTCAGTCAGATTCTGAATTTCAAAGCATGAGAATCAGGAGCATCAATGTCCAAGGGTAGAAGACAGGTGTCTCAGCTCAAGCAGGGAGAGCAAATTCACCCTTTCTTTCTCTTTTTGTTCTGTTTCGGTCCCCAAGGAATTGCAGGATGAGAAGCAGTGGAGCTAATCTTTTTGTTCACGTTCCCCCTCGCCATCAAAATGGTATTTGTCTAAACTTTGGCACTGACAACTACTTAGGGGTATGTTTGCAAGCCCTAGAGCCGAAACGAGAAGTCAGTAGTTAGTAAGAAGTCTAGTAATTACTGGACTCAAAAGGTTTTCAGCCAGCGGGACAGCTGGATTCTTAGAATAAGAGCAGAGAATAAAAAGATGGTGCCTTTAATGTACAGCTCAAGAGTGATTCTTTTCTCATTGACTCCCTCCTGAGATTTTCCCTTTCAGGAGGAGATTTTTGAAGAACTTGGTAAACGTAATAATGGGTATTTAAGTACTTTGGAAACACCTACCTGTGTTGAGATAATTCAGGTTTAATGACGGGCCTGTCACGGGTAGAAGAGAGATGGCTGCTTGAGAAACTACCGCAGCAGGGACAGTGCCAACCACTCTCCCCTTGTTGAGACATCATTGCTCAGACACACGTGTGTCACCGCCTCAGAATCGGGAACAAAATGCCTCACCAGGCTTTTAGTTATGCTGCTTTTAGGTAAAATATAACACTCATCACACATTTGAGATTCAGAGGGAAACATAAAAAACCTGGGATGGGCCCTGGCTGGTGTGGCTCAGTGGATTGAGTGCTGGCCTGTGAACCAAAGGGTCACTGGTTTGATTCCCGTCACGGCACATGCCTAGGCTGCAGGCCAGGTCCCTGGTGGGGGCGTGCTAGAGGCAACCACACATTTATGTTTCCCTCCCTCTCTTTCTCCCTCCCTTCTCCTCTCTCTAAAAAGAAATAAATAAAATCTTTTTTTAAAAAACCTGCGATAGGTTTATAATATAATCTAAAAATAAAGTTGTAACGGAACTGCCTTTTGACCTGGCAATTCCACTGCTGGGATTATACTCTAAGAATCCTGAAACACCAATTCAAAAGAAGCTATGCACCCCAATGTTCATAGCAGCACAATTTACAATAGCCAAGTGCTGGAAACACCCTAAATGCCCATCAGTAAATGAGTGGATCAAAAAACCATGGTACATTTACACAGTGGAATTCTAGGCAGCAGAGAGAAAGAAGGGGCTCCTACCCTTTGCGACAGCATAGATGGATCTGGAGATCATTATGCTAAGTGAAGTAAGCCAGGACATGAAAGACAAATAGCATATGACACAGGTGGCAAACACAAGGCCCACAGGCCGAATCTGGCTCTCCACCTTATTTTATCTGGCCCGGCAACTTGTTTCTACCCGGTGGCAGCACCGAGCTCCTTGCCTCTACTTAAGGAGTAGTTACATTTATACAGTCCTAAAATTATATTTGGCCCTTTGAAGGCAACCGCGAGGTGAGTTTGACACTCTTGGCATATGATCTCACCTATAAGTGGAACCTAATCAACAAAACAAACAAGCAAGCAAAATGTAACCAGAGACAGTGAAATTAAGAACAAACTGACAGTAACCCAAGGGAAGGTGGGATAAGGGGGGGAAAGGGAGAGGGGTTTTCAGGAGCAATTGTAAAAGACACATGGACAACACCAAAGGGGGATAGGATTAAGGGTGGAAGGTGGGGATGGCTGGGGTGGGGGGTAGTGGTTGGGGGAAACTGTATTTGAACAACAATAAAAAATGTAAAAAATAAATAAATATGATATCTGAACAAAAAAATAAAATAAAAGTAAGTTGTTTACTAAGAAAAATAATGTCATCACATCCCAAAAGGTGTAAATGACATGTTTTCCCTTCCTGGGATTCTTTTATGTCCATGAACATCACCCATGAAATAGTCACCGGGTTCCACCAGGTGCTTCCCGTGCCAGAAAAACTGCCTCAAAGCCTGCTGGGTGAGTAAAGATTACCGTTTACCTGGCCCCCATCCCTATTGCACAGACACTTGTGAGCCAGTTGCCCTGTGCTCTGTGCCTGTTCTTCCGACCTGAGCCCTAATCCAACGACACCTGCCTTCTCAACAGCCGGAGCCCCTTTCTCCTATCATGTAACTGTCTCTGGCTTCCAGTTTCTGTCCTTTGGATGTGAACTCAGCCTTCATACCTGATTTCTTGCTTCTTCTTTGTCCTCTACCGTGTGAACCTCTCAGGCACTTCCCACTGATCTAGTCGGTTGGATCTCACTTACCTGCCAGTTCCTTCTCATCTATGCTTTCTGAGTCCATCCTGGTTCTAGAATGTGTGGCTGTACTTAGATGTATCATATCCATTCACCCAACTCCACACTGTCTTGACCTTAGACGTTGCAAGACCACTCTGGTCTAACTCAACTCACCGCCATAGCTTCTGCTCATCCATCTCATTTCTCTACCACTCAATGCCCAGGACTGAGAAAAGGCATGCTTTGAGGAAAACATATTTAAATTCTGGTCATTTTCAAACTGCCCAGAGTGATAACATAATATTTAAATAGTAGCAAGAAGAAAATCATAGTTTATAGAATAGCATCAACAGAGTAGGCACTAAAAAATTGCAAAAAAATGTGTTAAATGTTACAGTCAAAGCTCCTACTTCACCAGGTCTTACCCTATAGTACAAGTTTAGGTCCTCCTTATGCCCATGACCCCAGATATGGTAACACAGCCGAGACCCCTCTCCTAAGCTCCACATCTGGGCACCCAAATCTCCTCTAGGGTTCTTTTCACTCTTGACACTCAGCACCTCCGAAACTTAAGTCACAAATCTTCCTATTTGTTCAACCTGTTCCTTCCCTCAATCTTACTATATACCACCATGTGGCATCAAATTGCTGAAGCCAGTTCTGGGACTCTGCTCTGACTTCCCCTTCTCTACATTCTGCACATCCAATTGTCACCAATTCCTGTCCATACTGCTCCCCAAGTGTCTACTTAATCTGTGTATCATTTAGAATTCTCACTATATTAATTTTCTGCTGCTGCTGTGACAAATTACCACAAATATAGCAGATTAGACAACACAAATTAATTACTGCACAATTCTGAAAGTCCAAAGCCTGACATGAGTCTCACGGGGTGAAAATCAAGTCAAAAGCAGAGCTGTGTCCCTTTCTGGAGGCTCTAAGGGAGAAGCCAGTTCCTTGCATTTTCCACTTTCTAGAGGCCACCTGCATTCCTTGGCTTTCAACTCTTCCTCCATATATAAAGCTTGCCTCTCTCTGACTGTTCTTCCTCATACAGAGCTCTGTCTGACCCTCCCCTTCTGCTCAGCTCATCCACTTTTAAGGAAACTTGTGATTACATTGCACCCATTTCTATAATCTCCCTATTTTAATGTTGGTTTATTAGCAAATAATGTTGGTTTTATCAGCACCTGTAAATCCACCTACAACCCTAATCCCCTTTTGCAATACCACCTAACATATTCACATCTTTCAGTAATTAGGACACAGACATCTGGAGGGGACCATTATTACGTCCACCACACCCACTGTCACTACCGTGCACCCTCATCTTTCTCCAAGGCCACGGCAAAATCTTTTAGCTAAATTTTCCTTCAATGAAACTTGCCCCCTTCCAGTAGCTCCACACACCGCAGGCAGACCAGTCTTCCTAAAATGCACATATGGTCTCATCCTGCTCTCTCTCTCCTCGGCTTTTTATGACTTCCCATTGACCTTGAAAACAAAATCAAACTCCTTATCACAGGGCTCCCTGGGTGCACTCCTTGCACATCTACCTCTCTGGCGGCATTATTTCCTCTCCCCTTCATTAAACTTTACGTCCTCAATCACCTCCATTACCTTAAAGGCCCTCTGCCCTCCTCCAACTTCTGCTTCCCCCTGCCCTGGCATCTCAATCCTCACCCTAAGTCTCCCTTCTGGTCTCAGATCAAATGTCACTTCCTCAGGGAGGCCACTTTTGAACCCCAGAATCCCTCTCTTCTTAGTTCTCCACAGTCCTTTGTATAACTATTATGTTACAAAAAGTAATACATGAACACAAGCAAGTCACAAACAGTTTGAACAATAAAAAATGCATATAGAATAAAGGCTAAAAGTGACAGCCACAACCTATTCTCATTGCAAAATCCCAAACTTGGATCTTTTCCTGTTTGTTTATGAGGGGGAACTCCAAAAAAATGTAATTATCTTCTGGAGGGTGGGCTCCTTGTAGCACAGGCTGCCCCTCTGGGTGAGTGTTCTAGGAACTCATCTGTATCAGTGTACTAGCTGGTGGTGTTGTGAGAGGCTGCGTTTGGCTTCAGTGGGTTTTTTCAAAGACTCTCTCAACGGGTTTGTCCTTTTCATAAAGGGTGATTTACGAGCACACCTGCCCACACCGTGCTGAGTGTTCAGCAGTTTTTGGCCCAAAACGGCATGACCCCTGTGCTCTACCCTCCCTATTTACCTGATCTCTCTGCGAGTGTCTTTCTTTTGTTTCCTCAGATGAAAAACACCCTCAAAAGGAAACCTTTTGCTGATGTGGAAGAGGTGAAACAAAAAAAGGCAGAAGCACTAAAAGGCGTCAAAATTGATGAATTCAAAAACTGTTTTCAGCAGTGCCCGGCTGGTGTAGCTCAGTGGATTGAGCGCGGGCTGGGAACCAGAGGGTCCCGGTTCGATTCCCGGTCGGGGCACATGCCTGGGTTGCGGGCCAGGTCCCTGGTGAGGACCATGTAGAGGCAACCATACATTGCTCTTTCTCCTTCCCTTCTCCTCTCTCTGAAAATAAATAAATAAAATCTTAAAAAAAAAACTGTTTTCAGCAGTGTAAAACAATGTCTTGATAGGTGTTTCATCAAATGGAGAGTACTTGAAGGTGACTAAAGTTTAAACATGTAAGAATACACAATTTTTTATAAATAAACTCTGGATTTTTGGGGTCCCCCCTATAAGGCACACCTGAATTTTTAGAAAGAAATATGGCCATGCTATGCTCACTGTTTTGGGGCCAGTTTTTTGTGTCATTTAATCTATTTTGGCTGTATTTTTTTTTTAAAGATTTTATTTATTTATTTTCAGAGAGAGGAGAAGGGAAGGAGAAAGAGCAATGTATGGTTGCCTCTCACATGGTCCTCACTGGGGACCTGGCCCGCAACCCAGGCATGTGCCCCAACTGGGAATCGAACCGGGACCCTTTTTTTTTTTTAAGATTTTATTTATTTATTTTCAGAGAGAGGAGAAGGGAGGGAGAAAGTTGGCTGTATTTTTTTAAACAAACTTTTGGCTATCTTTCCATGTCACTACACATATCAATACTTGCTTTTGAAAAGCATTAGCATTTTGTAAAATGGAATGTACTATAATTCATCTATTGATTCCCTTATTGATTAACATTTAAGAGGTTTTTTTTTTAACTCGTGAAAATAGCACTCCAGTGAGAACCCTGGTGTATGCATCGTTCTGCATGAATACGAGCAGTTCTGTGGCACAGAATGTCAGCGATGGAAATACTGTGATGAAAGGCTTATGTATGCTTTTGCTAGGGCTGCCACATAAAAGCACCACAAACTAGGTGGCTTGCAGAGCTGAATTTTCTCACAGTTCTGGAGGCTGGAAGTCTGATCAAAGTGCCAGTAGCATTAGTTTCTTCTGAGGCCTCTCCCTTCGGCTAGTTGATGGCTGCCTTCTGTCTTCACCTGGTCTTCTCTCCGCACCAATGTGTGTCCAAACGTCCTCTTCTTAAATATTGACAGCAGTCATATGGAATAAGGCCCACACTAAGGTCCTCGTTTTAACTTAAATGCCTCTACACGCTATCACCAAATATAGTCACATTCTAAGGTATGGGCAGCTAGCGCTTCAACATATGAATGGGGAGGTACAATTCAGCCTATAACAGCATGTATGTTTAAAAATGTTTTTAATTACTTTATTGTTGTTCAATTACAGTTGTTTGCATTTCCTCCCCCGCCACCCCATCCATACCCACCTCCCTCCCTTGCTTCCACCCTCTCCCTTGGTTTTGTCTATGTGTCCTTTATAGTAGTTCCAAAATTTTTAAATGCTGGCACTTTGCCTTTCAGAAAGCTTGGATCATTCTCCTTTTTTACAAATGTTCTCAAAAATTAAATTTAGTCTTCCTTGGTAAATCCCTAAGTGCCATAAGTCGATGTCCATCTTATCTGTGCCTGGCATACTTACAGTTGAATAAATGGTCCCTGGGACGAAACATTTCCCTTGATGAAAACAATCTGTGGTTTAACCAGATTGGCAGCCCATGGGGTGTAATTTGCGGCCATGCATCTGAACCCTTACCTCAGGCTCTGCTTCTAAGGAACCCAACTTAAACATACAGCTGCCACTGGAATAGAGAACCCAGCTCTCAAACTTCTTCCTTGTAGGTTTTTATCACTCCTTAAGAGATATTTATTATGCGCTTACTGTGTACCAAGCACTGTAGACAAAGCAGCAGCGGGGTTAGGGGGAAGACCTTATAGAGTAGAGGTGAGACTTTCTAGTGGAGGAGAAAGACGAATGAGCACGGTGATGTTCAGAGTCAATCTTCTGAATCCAAATCCTGGCTCTGCCACTAACTTAATCCCTTCATGACTCAATTTTCTCACAATTAGTCGTTAATATCTATGTCAAAGGATTATTGTGAATATTTAATGAGATAATGTCTGTTAAACACGATAAAACATTGCCTGACACAGAACAGGCATTCGATAACTTTTAGGTATAATTCTTGCAAAGATTAAAAAACATTATAAAGTATAAAAAGTACCATGATGTTAACAAAATAAGGTCATACGATAGAGCTGTGTTATTCAATATACTAGCCACTAGCATATGTGACTACTGAACCCAGAAATGGGGCTAGTCCAAACTGAGATGTGCAGGAAGTATACAACAGACACCAAACTCTGTAGAATTCATATAAAAAGAATGTAAAAGCATTTCATATATGTATATAAATATACTTTTTAATTTAAAATAATTACAGAATCACAGGAACTTACAAAGAATGTACAGAGAGGTCTTGTGTAGCCTTCATCCAGTTCCCCCCCCCCCCCGCCCGCACTGTTACACCTCACACAATCATAGTCCAATGTCAAAGCCAGGCATTTGACACGGCTACAGTATGTCGATGCCATTCAGTCACAGGTGTAGATTTGTGTAACCACCAGCACAGTGAAGAGACAGAACTGTTCCATCGCCATGAGGATTGCCCTCATTCTACCCTCACTCCCGGCAACCACTAATCTGTTTTCTATCACCATAAACTTGTAATATTGAGATTTATATAAATGGTATTATATAGTCTATCAGCATTTGAGATTAGCTTTTTTTGCACTCAGCATAATACCCTTGAGATCCACCCAAGTTGTTCTGTATATAAATAGCCAGTTCCTTTTAATTTCTGAAAGGTATTCCACAATATGGTGTATCCTGGTTGTTTGACCAGTCACCAATTGAGGGACACTTTGGTTGTTTCCAGTTTTTGGCTACTATAGATAAAGCTGGCATAAACAACTGTGAATAGGTTTTTGTGATCTTGAAAATTGCTAGTTTTTTTAATATTGATTATGTAATAAAATGATAATATTTTAGGTATTAGGATTAAATAAACTCACTTTTCTTTAACATTTTAAAGTATGGCTACTAGAATATTTAAAATTAAATATGTACCTCACATTATATTTCTATTGAATAGCAATGTGTAGAGTAACCTTGAGGAAAGTAATTGTGTGGCTACTTGTGATATGGATATGGGTGAAGAATGCCTAAAGTTCAGTCTTTGTAGATAAGAAAATGTAGTCCTCCAAAGTTAACACAAGCATTCCAGGCATAAGAACAGCAAGGACAGTGACCACAGGGGGCCTTATGTAAGCAACAGAAGCAGTCTGTGTGGCTGAAGCAACACTAATGGAAGTGGGGAAGGGAGTGATCCGCCATCTTGCGACAGGCATTGCCTAGATAGCACCAGATTTACCAGTTTCCTTTTCTATTTTGTTCCATGGATACTAATGCCCCAATATTCCCATCAAATTTCTGAGAGTAAAAGGTAGAAAACTTGATACAGAAAATATTTTCTAAGTGGAGCAGAGTTTCTCAGATAGACTTTGGCCCATACATTAATCCTGGCAATACCGGTGATATTTATTTGCTTAACAAAGTTATTGGAAGTTTTGATTAGATTAGGGTACCAGTTAGCTCATGCTGTGTAACAAGCCACCCAACACTCAGTGAATTAAAAAACAACCATTTATTTAGCTCATACTACTGTGGCTGGCATTTTGTGCTGAGCTCAGGTAGGTGACTCTGGTCTTGCCTTTGCTCACTCAAGTGTTCGTGGTCAGCTCTGGGTCGGCTGGAGTCTGACTACTCGAGATGGCCACGTGGACTCTAACCTTTCAGCAGGATAGCATGGGCTTGTTTTGGTGAGAGAAAACAGAAGGAAGGCCTTCTGAGACAGCCTTGGAATAGGAATACCATTGGTCCTAACACAAGTCACAAGTCCAGCCTAGGTTCCAGGTGTGGGGAATCAGAGTCCACCTCTCAAAGGAAGGAGCTACGAAGTGACATTGCCAAGGGTATGGCTACGAGTAGAGACAGAGAGTTGGAACCACATTTAAAATATTTCACAATTAGTAACAGGGGTGGGCTGATAACAACTGGGGGACTACGGCGGGGACAAACAAGTCCTGATCGTATTTGCCAATTTCTGTGGTGCAAGTATTCCCTGCATGTCTGAATTCAGGCTACCACATGACATTGCTGAACAAGGATTTTTAAAAGATGCCCATAATTGGCTCTCACAAGCCCACAAGAGTCAGCTCCAGCATACCATTGAGAATATTCTCTAAATCTGGGAATTGTCGGAATACTCCAATTTCTGGCACTCACTCATTCAGGTCAGCACATTAGGATCCCTGCCCTCTCTTTACAAGGCTACTGCAAGGGGCTACATGCCCCTGCAACAGGTATAAAGGCCTCCAAACTCCCACATTGGGTATAAAGATGTAGAGGTCTTTGCAACAGAAGCTGGGAAATACATGGTGGTTGTTGCCATAATGTAATTCGCAAACTCCTCAGGTGATTGAAATAGAAGTGGATGTGTATGGGCACGTGCATCTATATGTGGCTGGCAATCAAAGGCAGATCTCTTATAAATCATAATTGGAAACAATGTCAAACTTAACAACATTAGAGACGTCAGTCTCCAAGAAGAGAAAATATGATGTATTGGAATTTCATAAGGAGCAAAAAGACCTTAATTCACCCTAATTTTGTTTTATTTAGGTTGGTCAGATGAATTGCACAAACACCTGCCTAATTTTGCTCTTTCTCATCTGAGGATCATATGCTACCACCACCTCCTGGTGAGAATATGGATTTCACTTGGGCAATGGTACTTGTCATATTTCTAAAAATAAGTTATCAGCATGGCTACCAATTGTCACAGAGCTGGACACCTGCTTGAGACTGTGGGAAGAGTCACTTGGCTAGCTATTCAATTCTAAAGTCTCTGATCACATGCAGTTTTACAAATTAAGTATTAGGTTTAAGAAACTCTGCCCTGTTGAAGAATATTAGTCAAAATTCCTGATGGTGTGTCAGCTTCAAACTGAAGTTTCCATGCACAGAAACCCCTGTGTTAGAGTATAATGCTCACGTTCTGGCTACGCTCCTCATACTACTTCTAGACAACAGCAAGTATGACAAAGAGAAAGGGCCAGAATGCTGGTGCAGCCCAAACCAGACCTGCTGAAGGGCCCAATAACAATAGCAAAAACAACAATTAGCCTCTGATGCCATGACTTCCTTCCAAACCTGAAGTTGCCTATTCCTACTCTAAGACAGCTCCAGTTTCTCACTTAAAGCCTGTCACCTGAAGCTCTCAAACTCCAGAAGAGCCTGAGGATAATGCTGGCAACAGAGTGCTAAAGACTTTCAGGATTATGTAATGCAAGCAAATTGTACAACAAACTGGCTATGTGCATGGGAGATGTAATTTGCACTCCAAGCTGATTAAATCTATCACAGAGCAAGTTTAGCTGGTCTCACCATTCTTTCTTCCCTTGGCCTTCCCTTCATCTTTTCTCCAACAAATACTTTACTGAGCACCTATTAAGCCACACACTGTTCTGGGTGCTGAAGAATTATCAGGGAAACAGATGAAAATCCCTGCCTCCCAGCTCATGCTACAGCCAGGAGAGAAAAACATGCACAAATAAATAGGTACATTACTTAGTGTATCGAAAGGAATACGGACTGGGGAGGGAAAAAAAGGCAGGGAAGGGGGATAGTGAATGCTGGGATGACAGATTAGAAATTTTGAGCTGTGTAGTCAGGGAAGAGAAGATGTACCTAAGAAGGTGATATTTGGGCAAAAGTCTGAAGGCTCTTTGGAAACCATGAGAATGCCTGGGCAGACGGTTCTAGAATGAGGCAATAGCAAGTGCCAAGGCCTAGACATGGGGCATGCCTGGGGGGTTCACAAAAGGCAGCCAGTGAGCAGAAGAAGGGTGAGCAAAAGGATAGAAGCATGAGAACAATGCAACGGGCATCAGAGAGCTCCAGCAGTGTTCTTGGAGCACAGTCCCTAGACCAGCAGCATCAGCATCGCTGGGCAGCTTGTTCAAGATGCAAATGTTGGGGGCTCCACCCCAGACCTAGTGAATCAGCAACTCTGGGGTGGGAGCCAGACACCTGTGTTTTAGGAAGTTCTCCAGATGTTTCTGAGACCTGATCAAGTTTGAAAAGCAGTGATTTAGGGCATCATCTGCCACTGCAAGACTTTACTTTTCTCTGAGAGGTATGGGAGTGATTTGAATGTTTGGTGACTTGAACTGAAACAATATTTGATTTGGATTAAGATGTGTATCTGATTGCATGTTATCTGGGTATATGAGTATTCATTTTCCTAGACCACAGCTGGTAGTGGGTAGTATTGTGGGGAGGTGGCCATGTAGGGTGAGCCTCCTTCACATGGCCTCCTGGGGGCGCACTTCAGCCTCCCTGATCCAAATACACTGCAATGGAAGCCTGGGTTTGTCTGCCTGTCTCCCTCACTGTCACTCTTGAATAATGGCAGCACATACATTTTTCCAAATCTGGTGGTTTAAGATTTAGTAGTATGGTTTCTACCTGATGGAGAACCATTTGTTAACTCAGCAAAGTATTGGCAGTGGTATATACCATGCACTGGGCATTAATGCAGTTACATTTCATACTGCGATCACTCTCTGGTCACCTTTTCTAAGATAACATGATGACATTCGGTGTGACTATGGAATGCTGGCACGGAATGATGGCACTATGGAAAAAAGTAACTAAAACGTTAACAGCAAGAACAACAAAATGCTTCCCAATGTATATGGATTTCACATAATGTATAGCGTGGGGCACAAATAGGTTTATAGTCATCCACATGGAAAATAATACAATAATTAATAATATAAGAATAAACTGTGTTCTGCATACTCACAACTGTAAACCTACTTTTGCCCCACCCTGTAAATGGATTTCACATAATTTCCCCTTCTGTCATGTGGCGCTAACCCCAAGAAGTGGGTACCCAGCCTGGGACTACAGTCCCAGCTCCCTCTGCATCCAGGTATTGCTATGTGATTGTCATTGCCGATAGAATGTGCATAGAAGAGAAGTTAATCAGTTTCAGGTCATGGCTATCATGTTTGTTGGCGGGGTGCAGAAGAAGATGAAGTTCAAGGAGGTGGTAAAATTTCAAGGTAGAAGAAGCCTGGGTCCCTGAATTGTTGCATGGAGGAGACCCTCGTGCTGACCAGGAGCACCTGCGCCGGACTTCAGCAAGAGAGAAATAAAATTATATTGGGTAAGCTAATGAAATTCTGGGGTTTAACTGTTATGACAGTGAGCATTACCATAATATAAATGTGATTTTTTTCTGATAGCAGTACTGTGTTTCAGCAATAGTATTACCCTTGCATATCAAAGAGAAAAGAAGCTGAGTATCAGAATGAAATCATTTGCCTAAGATCATTTGGCTAGGCTAGTGGCAGGTAGAGGGCCCATGTCAAACTCTCCTGGCTTTCAATATATAATTTTTACATTACATTTAATGAGCCAAAGAATGAGACACAAATATGAAGTCGCAACAATGGAGATTAGCAGCCACTATGCAGAATTTCAGCAGTAACACCCTAAGAAAGACTGCCGGTGAAGTTGTTAATAAAATTATTGCATAGTTTAGAAGACTGACTTCATTGTGATATATGATAACAAATAAAGTTTTTTCCTTTAAATATATAAATTAATAAAGAAAAAACAGTGCAATGGAAAGATCAGTGATTTGGGGCCATGTTTTGTTTTCACCAAACCTTGAATTTAGTCTAGAAGTTGTATGTTCCTCTGAGGCCACCCACTGTGGTGGCCCAGTAAGAAAACCTCAAGGGAGGAAATACTGCTGGAATAGTAACTCCTCATTTCTACATCTTGGGCCTGTGTCTACAATGTACTTAGTGTTGAGTTCTAGTGAGGGTTATTTAAATAGCACCATCATTTCCCTTTCTCTGTTAGGCATAATTACAAAAGTCTGAAATTTAAATCTTTGAAAAAGTGGCAAAGTGCATTCTCCAACTTATTACTACTATTTAATTTGAGTAGGTTTGATGAAGAATGGTGGGATTTCTGGCTCTTTTAAAATGGGAAAGGAGCTTATTTTTCCTACTTTCTGTAGTGTCACAATTATGAAATATATAATCTCAGCAAAGATTGCCCTTTCCTCTGAAAATGTAAGGCAGAGCTGCACCCTGGAACCCATTATCCAGCAGGCTTCCCCTGAGTTCTCAAGTAAAGATGGGAAACTTACATTACCACTGAGAGGGGCGGTTTTAAAATATATTTCCTCAGTAGACAAGAATAGCTTTTTGAATAAAAAAAGGGCATTTTATGCCATTGCTTAACACGTCTTCTTTTCTATATGCACTATGTAGAAAAGCCTGTTTGTTCAAGAGCCCCAAACTGGGAATTACCCACACGCCCATCAGCAATATAATGCATAAATAAATTGTGGTATTTTCCTATAATGGAATGATATACAGCAATGAGGAGGAACTATAAAGAAACGTTTATTAAATTCACAAATATAATGTTGACTGAAAAAAGCCAGATACAAATGAATGTATACTTTAGTCTATGAAAAAAGAAATTACAAATAGGTCAGATACAAACAGAAAAGTCTCTTCCATTAGGGTCAAAGACAACATGTGAGAATTCAACTTAGAATGAAGACTCGTCTCTGGTACTGAATTATGTCATCTAAGCAATGCTTGGAAGAGGAAATGTGTAGATTCTAACCAAGGTGCAATACTTTAATCCAAACTAAAAGGAGGTCAGCATTTCCCTTTATCTCTCCAAACAGTTCAATGCATCAGCACCCTCTTTTTTATGTAAGTAAAGCGACCACAAGAGATGCAACTTCCAATGGTTTCCTACAGCAAATCAGACTTCCAATGACTGATTCAGCTTTAAAATTCTATGCTTCTTTGATGCTGCGGGAATCGGGACTTTGAAAATTGACAAGATGTATAGTGGTAAGAAAATGGCACTACTGCATATAATCTACCCAGAGACATACATTCTGGTCGACAATGGAACTTAGTTAGGGATCTTTGAACCTCATGGAATACAATTTCATTTCTCAGAAGAACCAAGAGAGTATTTGCTGCTGCTGCTGTTGTTTTTAATTATTTCTTCCACATTCCTCTACAGTTATCCCATATCCTTGGCAGTACCACAGACAACAGTCATGCATGGATGATAGTTATTGTTTATCAAAAGTGGTGTGTAGCCTCCAGCCTACGTTATATATCATAGCCTCATAAACACAAGGCTAAAGGACATGTAAGATCAGAAAAATATTCACTGAGACACAGCCCTGACCCATAAATGTCAAATTATTTTATTACAGAGTCTCTCAAAAAACAGACACCAGAGGCATATTTTGGCAGCACAACTTGTGGGGTATGGAGTAACAACCGGATAGTCATCATTGTGTATCAGTTATTCCAAAGTTGAGTTATTTTATTGAATGGCAACAAATGTGGAAAACAATTAACTGTGACCCACCAGATCAAAACCACCCTCCAATCTCTTCTAAGCCACAAAAATGCCTGGCTAGAAATTATAATTCTTATTACTGTTACCTGTGCCCATGAGACTAAATTATTAATGAAAATTATGTATGCAACTTCTAGGTTGTCTTCAACATGTAGAGATGCTTGCTCTGGACTTGGTTCCTATTTTTCTTTCCCCTGCTTGGAAATGGTGACCATTAGAAGAACATTAGAAACCACATCTTGAGGATGGCTCTCAGACTGAATCCCTGAATTATGTGGTGGAGCAGAGCTTGCCTCCATGCCTACGCTATTAAGAAAAAGAGAAATACACATCTATCTTGCTGGACACATTGCGTGTTTGAGACTCTATATTACAGGATCTTAACTAACTGGCTAAGAAAGTGCTTTATGTTTACTTATAAATGAGCTGAAGAAGAAGGGAAGGACGGAAAGTGGAGTCCAGCACTATTTCTTAGAATAACACAAATGAAAAGTAATCCAATATAATTTAACAGAGACATTTATGTACACATACCCCTTTGGAGAGGATAACTTGAGTCATTTCATGGAGATTTGCCATCCACTGAATGGAAACAAGTATGATACAGCATCCTAACTCTCCACAGGAAGCTACTAACAGCAAACGGAAGTCCAGCAAGAGTAACAAAAGGGCACGTGTCATCCTTCAATACTGTGAGCATTTTGAGAAAAACCTCTTCAACAAAAGCAAAACCAAGTGGGAAGCACTAACTTTTGAGTTACGGGTTATGTTGCCTAATTGATGGAACTCACTCTCTTGTTCTCCAGGAGGTCTGCTTACTCCTGGCTACAATGTCTCCTTTCCAGCCCCCAATCAGAACCTGAGATGAACTTTAAAAAACTACAAAGAGCAGCAAAAATTTTTTGAGTACTTTGCATGTATATTTGTATCCCTGTGTATGTGTAGGTTGTGTTGCTTATCACATTGACTCAGCACAATTCCATGAGATATTAATATGTATTGTTATTATTTTCAGTTTTTAAATGAGGAAATGAGAAAGAGAGAGCCTCACAGCTAATCAGAGCTAGTCTTCCACAATTTTAACCATGAAACCATATTTCTCCTTATTAGCCAGGGCACAGAGAATGATACATTAAACATGGTTATAGTTTGTGTCACTTCTCCTATTAAGATATAGAGTAAAATCCTGCTCCCCTTAAATCTGGGCTGCCAATAGAGAATGTGGCAGAAGTTATGCTGTGTCAGAAGTTCTGGTTCACGCCTGATGAGACTTGCAGCTTCCACTTCCTGTCTCCTGGAACACTAGCCCTTGAAGTACTAAGTCCAACTCCCCTGAAGCAATCATGCTGGATTGGCCATGTGCAGGTGCTCCAGTTGGCAATTCCAGGTGAGCCTGACTTTCCAGCCATCACTACCAAGGTCCAGACGTGGTAGTGAAGCTGTCTTGGACTCTCCAGACCAGTCTATCTATGGCTGCATACCACAGAGGGTTCTCTATCCAACTATGTAGAGTAAAAGAATCACCCAGCCAAGGACTGACTGGACTCGAAACCCACAAAAGCATGAGATATCATAAAGCTGTCTATGTCTTCACCACTAAGTTTTGGGGTAGTTTCTTTTACAGCAATTGAGCACTAGAACATAGAATTCCCTAATTTAAAGCCCATGATGTATACATGTAGATTTATATGTGTGTACATATTCTCCTGCATTTCACATATGAAAATGATGAACTGTTACATTCTATGTTAATACATTTCCTGCTTAACATGTTTAATAGCATCCCAAATCACTTAAAAAATAGAAGTTAGTATTAAAAACATTCAATTTTGAATATATAGTTTATAAGTACAGGGCGGGGCAAAAGTAGGTTTATAGTTGTTCATGTGGAAAATAATACAATAATTAATAAGACAAGAATAAACTCTGTTTTGTGAATTTACAACTGTAAACCTACTTTTGCCCCACACTATAGTAAATAGATTAAAATCTGAGAAATAGAAATTTGAGAATTTTCTTGAACTTTCTTAAATTATTTGAGTCATTATAACCTTCATTCAGAAAAATGATGCTTTTTTTAAGAATTACTCTGTATGATTTCTGCCCTCTGAGAAGAGTCAGCCAAGTATTGGCATGTTCCTGTAAGAATCTAAAATGCATAGCTCTCCTAAGCTCACACTGAAAGCAATAAAACCTACCCAAAGGTTGATAGAAACCCAAACATAAAGCGATATAAAATATCTGTCTATGTCTTTGTTCTTTTCAGGAGAAATCTTGGACCATACAGTTTCATTTTTTTCATCCTTTGTGAGTTGTTGACTGTACATTGGATGTAATGGAGTCAATTCCTGCCTGAATTTAAATCCTCCGTGGATGGAAAAATAACCTAATATTGCATTAGCATACAAAGTTGGTATCTCCATGCCTTCAGCAGGAGAGCTCTTCATGAAGGCTGAGCCATTCGCTCTTTCTCCTTGTCTTTTCTTCTGACTGAGAACAATGGCCAAGATTAGGTCAGAATCAATGGATAGATAAGCAGGAAGGTAATTGGCCACTTGGAAATGGATCTCACAGACTTTATCGGCATATAACGCTGGCGTTGAGAACCTCATTTTTGTGCATGGTCATTAGTGTCATGCTCCAACTAATAAACTCAAGCATCTTTTAAAAGCTGCATTAGCTGTTTCTGGACACCAGGGTGCCATTTACTTGACTGATGTAATAACCGCTGTCCTATTTGGAAAATTTATTGAGACACCTTCAATTTTGCTAATTTGATTTGGAGGTGCTGCATCTAAGACACAGTTACCTAAATGCAGAACTGAAAGGGAAAGTCCACTGATACAGTGCAGACCATCCGATTCCTCTTGCGGCCTGTAAATGCCCAACGTCCACAGCGTATTAAAGGGTTCCTTTCCTTAAATCCACAGCATCCTAAGAGATGCTGCTAATGTATCATGGATCACAGAGCACAAAAATCCAACTTCGTGCTGCTGTTTGTAGAAACCAGTGGACGTTTCTATAATAAAACTCATTTGCCATAAATATGGTTATAATTGTAATTAGATATATTGTCATACAACATGTGTAACACACCTTTTAGGACATGCACAACAATTATTCAAATGCAGGCAATTTCCATTTTTTGGAAGTACAGGTTATTTAGTTATTATTTTACATTTAATAAAGCATACTTATGATGGTTTCTCTAGAACTCAGATTACTATAACAGCTACATGCTATTTTTTATTTCTTGTACATTTATGTATACATATGGCATTATTAAACACATAACTGGTATCCTTCTAGACATATCTTGGAGAATTTCTATTTTTGCTTCTACTGTGAGTGGTTGTTTTATTTTTAAGTGGTTCATATATGCCTTTTCTTCTATATTTGAGTGCAATCATGTCATATGGCTTCCTTCCTTTATTCTCCTGAGACTAAAATTCTTTCTTGGGTTATAACCCGAATAAATCTCTCCTACAGTCTTTATGAGAAGGTATGTCATAAAAGGATTTTGTTTTCATTTTGTTTTCCTCTAAGAAAGGGCGATGGGCTGTATCATCATCCCAGCGATATTCCAGCTGGGGCACCTCTTCTTGGTTTGGGTGCTGAGATTCGGCCACAGAGTGATTTCCAATTTTGCATCCTGATTTAGCCTATGAGGAGAAACCCAGGCAAACATATGGTCTTATAAAAGTAGCCTTTGGTTTAAAATGAACCCTTCTCCTGTCACGGAACTCCTGATCCTTCCAGGAAAATGAGCTACCCCCCTGTGGAAAGCTGGACTTGGGAGACCTTTGTTCTTCGTCTTTGAATATAGAATTGGTTGAAGGAAGGAATCAGAGAGGGAGGAAATATATTTTCTTGCAGAAGTAATGCTAGAAATAGGTGTACGTTATAGGTTAATTCAGCTTAGGAAGGTAGCATAGGAATTAATGTATTGATTTTTAAAACGATTTCCATGAATATGTTTTACTCCAAGTCATACCCAATGTCACTGGAGCAACCCATTAAACACATAACATTCACTGAATGCCTGTTACGTATATCAGTACTTGTGGCTATTATATGTAAAATTCTGGTGCACAGTAGATACTTAGTACATTCCAAAAAAAATTAGAAATGAGTATTTTCTCAAATCCAAAATTATAATAATGAGTTTTCTTTTTT
Organism: Micronycteris hirsuta; assembly: GCA_004026765.1. NCBI lineage: Eukaryota > Metazoa > Chordata > Mammalia > Chiroptera > Phyllostomidae > Micronycteris > Micronycteris hirsuta. The sequence continues at coordinate 53,585 of PVJI01006506.1, read as the reverse complement.
TTTTTTTTTACTTTGTCCATGCATATAGGTAGGAGGTAAGAACACAAAACAGAGGGTTCATGAACAAGAATCTACATTTGATAACTGTTTAGCAGAAACGGTGTCACCTAGAAAGGATGAGCAAACACAGTAGCTGCACTGGGTGGGGAATGTATGTAGAAAGACCCATGAGATCCCTTCTGGCCGTAAGGAGTAGAGACACAAGGATAATGTCCACCTCCTCTTCTCTACCTGTTCACCTCTGTGCAAAACCATTCCCCACACAAAAAGAAGAGCTACATGGGCAAGAAGGAAATCTTCATACAGGAGGACGTGGAATATTTTTGGTGTGTTTGACATCTTATTGCATTTAAAATAACTACAAAATATCAGTTGTCCTTCCTGTTACAAGAGATGGAAGAAATCTGGCACCATGTTCGTAATGTGTTTCCAGGAAAGAGCTTCGAAGTGTGTTTATTATCATATTTATTGGAAAAGAGAAAAAAGACTCCAAAGAAAAGAGCCTCTCAAATCTCTTCCCTTCCATAAAAACAGTAACCTTAAAAAAAAAAAGGCTGTTCAACAAGACCGATCTATGTTGGATCTGAGCTGCCAGCAGAATAGCCATGAGCCCCGTGTGGCTTTGGAGCATGAAAATATATTAGTGAGACCAAGGAACTGAATTTTTAATTCTATTTCATTTGAATTAATTTTCTTAAATATCAATAGTCACATGTGGCTAATGGCTACCACTTTGGACAATACATCTCTAAAGGCGGGTCCATTATAGGTTATCTGAGGGGAGGTTAATAATAGTGCAAACTATTCCCTTATAATTTATCTGATTGATTTAATGGAACTTTATCTGCCTCCCAACTTCCCAAAATATCTGTTCTTACAATAATCAAGTTAAAAACTCCTTTCTAGCTCCTACTTATCCGTCAGCGTCTCGTGTTACAAATTTTATGGGACATCTTTGCCCATAGATCCCTTCTGGGCAATTTGCCTCCACTCTCAGTCCTACTGAATGGCCACCTAATTGTTGTATGCTGTGTATCTTCCCCAAAAAACCCAGGCACTGCTGGGAGGCCTACTGACCCCTGTGCAGTCTCTTCATAAGCTGGCCAATTAGAAACTTAAAATCTGCTGAGAAAAGGTAGACTGGGCTCAATTTGAGATGTGCATTTGGAATCAGAAATCTGGGAGATTCTGCTAGTTAGCATGCAAATAGGACCAAAGTAACACCATGTCATTTGTTGTGCTACAGTTGGGACCTGTGCAGCATCATGGCCCCAGGTCAACTGGAAAAGGCAAGAAAAGTTCCAAGACAGGCACATGTAGAGATTCTATTCACACGCATGAAGAAAGCGTAGCCCTGGGATTCATGTATGTCTGAGCAAGGTCTCCTGCGTGAAAAAAATCTCCCAAGGCGGCATGTGCAGATTTACATCCATGGAAAAAAGAATTCTTTAAAGGGGAATTTGGCCAAAATATTTCTTAAAGAATTACTGCCTTGCTGAGTCTCTTCCCCCTGGATTTAGGGGCTTATGCTAATGAATGCCCAGACTTTTTCCTGCCACAATGTTTATGGTTCTGGAGTAAGCAGCCCTAGCTAGCTAGCCCTCAATTTACATATCTACCCTCTTAATGTATGGCCCCGGTCCTGTCTACCACCAGACCTGAATATACAATCTATGCACAAGTTAATGAAGACCAATCTGATGCTCTGTGCCCCAAAGCTTCAATAAAAACCCCTGGACCCGAGGCTCGGGGCTCTCTCCCAGATGATGAGGCGAAAGCCGCGTGGTCCCAGATCCCTTTTCCAGCATATTTGGTATGAGAATTATTTATAAACGCATTCGGTCACGGTCACCACGGATTCTGCATAGCTACAAATCTGCAACAGGCAGGAAGTGGGGCAGTGAAACAGAATGAGAAAGATACAGCCTCACTGAGCAAGTACACAATTGTCCAGGTCCTGACCAGCAAGGCTAGCTCCAGAATCTGCTTTCACCATGCTTGCTGTGCTTATATTCCTGAGACCCACGGTTCTAACAGTGACTTCTGACCTAGCCTGAGAAAGTCTGTTCACTAAGACACTTAGATTTAACACATGTATGTGGAATTGAACCTTCCTTGCTTACAAAAGAAATAAACAAATAAGCAAAAAAAACAAACTCGAGACTCCATGGGTCCTGGAGTTAATGAACATGGAGATTCATTCTAAAAGGATTGCCTTTCCATTAAAATAATTTTTTTATCCTCACACAAGACCCAAGAACAGTTTTTCATTGCTTTGAGAGAGAGAGCGAGAGAGAGAGAAACATTGATATGAGAGAGAGAGAGAAACATTGATGTGAGAGAGAAATATCAGTTGTTGTCTTCTCCTATGCACCCTGACCATGGATCAAATCCGCAACCTGGCTATGTGCCCTGACTGGAAATCAAACCTGCAAACTTTCAGTCCATGGGATGATCCTCCAAACAACTGAACCACAGCAGCCAGGGTGAGGATTGCTTCTCTTTCAGGCTCTTCCCTCACTAGGCATTGCTGCTGAGTCCTCTTTGTCATTGAATCTAATTGAGTCTCTTATTTGAATATGAAAGAGGACAAATGGAAGAAACTAGAACATCCTAGCCTGGCAGACAGAGGGTAGAAAAAGTTGGCATCATTCTTGCTGTCATCAGTTGGGTTCCTAGAAGCAGAGCCTGAAGCAGGAATTTGTCAGCTTATGATTTACTGAGGGAAAGAATGCTCTGAGACAGCAGGGTAGGCGAGCCTCGGAGCTCAGCAAGGTTGTGGGTTTAGCTGGAGTCTGGTGTCAGCCTATCCCTAGGGGAGCCCTGGAGCACCAGTTGCCTCCCAGCCTAGGGGATCAACATGTTGTCCTCCTGCATCAATCATTGCTTGTGAGTGTAGCATCTTGGGTAGAGATGCTTCCATTGGCTTAGGGAAATTCTACAGAGAAGGGGCCAGCTGTGAGCTGTTGGCAGCCAGCACTCACCATAGTGGGGGTTATGGTACACAGGCCCAATAAGGGCACCTGGGGACCTGGGTGGGGCACTTATAACATCCACCACATACTTCTTCCTAAATAGGAGCTCCAGCTTTTGGAAGAAAATGATACATTTAAAAATTATAAGTACTGAATTAAGCAAAGGAATTTCCACAAATTGAGAATGATTCAGCATATGGAGATCCTGGGAGCTTCTTAAGTAGAACTGAATACCGGTGACAAAAAATGAAACGCAGAGAGAAAAGAGTGAAAACAGTCCAGCTGAAAACCCACAGAAACATGGGGGCCACCTTCTGATGCAGGAATGACAAAAAAGAGGGGCTGTAACACTTGGCAATGACAAAAGATTCAATTGGAAATTAAAAGAGCAAATAGGACCAATGGTGCTTAGCATAAGGCATGGCACAGAGTAGGTGCTTTTAAATATTTGTTCGCCATGTCAATATAAGAATGAATAAACGAATGGAAACAACTCTCAACAGATCAGTAATTAATCACTCCCAATATTCATTTCTTCCCCATTCTGTTTACAGTATTCAGTCCACACTTTTAAATTAAAATTTACCGGAGGAGGAGTGGTTTTAAAGAAGAAAAGCAATGTATACAACCATCCAAAATATTTGTGGATGATAAATGAATGAGTCAACTGATACCATGTGTCTCGCTGCTTGTTTTGTTGGTCACCAGGCTGATGACAACTTGTTATGAGCAATGCTCATTTTCCAATTCTGTAACACTTCCTTCCAATGTAGCTTTAATTATACATTAGTAAGGCAAGACAATGAAACAAATAACTGCTGTAAGCAATATATGAATTATTGAAAATTGGATTAATTTACATCTTTTATGTGAATATATAAATACTACACTTATCATTTTAAAATTTTATAATTTGTCATTTTTGAAGGACCTAATATACTGTGATTACTATATCACCAGAAAGAAAAATAGGAGAGCATCCAATAGGATTTGTATTCCTTGGAAGTGTGTGAACATTACTGATGTTTCAGCTCTGCTGGAACACTTGACCGGGCGTGGAGAGGCAGAGGGAGAAAAGGACTTGTTCTAAATTCTTACCTTTCTTTTTAATATGAAGATTCTTTCGATAGCAATAAATAAAAGCCTTTCGGAGACTGTTCAAAGGGTATATCAGTACACACACAGACATAAATACATACGTATATGTGAAATGCAGTCTTTTCTTTGCATACAAAATCATGCTGATTGGTGATGATTCCTTTCCCAGAGGGCAAAAAAAACTGTTAATTTAGTTTCATAATTTTGTTTACAGTTTTATATATTTGGTAATATTCAAAATCTTTATATATTGCCTTAACTGGTATGGCTCAGTTCATTGGGAGTCATCCTGCAAAGCATAAGGTCACCAGTTCAATTCCTGGCCAGGGCACGTGCCTAGGTTGTAGGTTCTGTCCCCTATATGATAGGCAACTGATTGATGTTTCTTACATCTATGCTTCTTTTCCTCTCTTTCTCCCTCTGTTCCCCTCTCTAAAAATAAACAAATTTTAAAATATTTATGAATACATAAATATATTACTTTTTTTATATCTTGCAGATGTATTCACTTTCAGCTGGAAAATTTTAGGTATTGAATACACATCTGATATTCTAGCAAAAAAATTAGAGAATACTTGAAAAGTGTTTCAAGGACTCTAAGATTTCACTACTGAAGACTATCTAAAGACAGAGGAAAACTACTATATCTTCCTAAAGAAACTGAGCCACATCCTTAGGGACACATCACAACAGTATTTGTATGGGGTGGGGGAGGGGAGGAGTCCCTTTTCTTTTATCTCAACGAAGAATATTGCCTTTCACTTAGTAATGTATTCTGCATTAATTAACATGAAGCTCAGTTTTCCTGCTACACTTGAACTCTTTTCAAACAAATCTCATGTACCTTGGCATTGTAGCAACACCCATAACATGCATGCCCTGGGTTTTGCACTCCAGCCCAACCTGGCACTCCCAACTTACAGGAAGGGGTAGCAGAGAGTCAGGACCGACAGGCTCAGGTTGGGACCCTCAATGGCATTTGCCTCTTCTTCCTAGTTCCACTTTGAACATTGGGGACTAAACAGCCTTACTGTGAGTGTGTCAGGAGAGGCCTGTGTGACTGACCACACTTAGATCCCTAAAACAATGTCTGAAGCACAGCAACATTAAGTAACAGGACAGGTCCAAAGACTCCACCCCCTTCTTTGTTGTCAATGCCTAGTACTTGGAAATGTCAAACTTAAATGTAACAAAGTTTTCCAAGATTAAAGAAAGCTGGTGGCGTTTAATTTTAATAACAAATATACCTATTATATTTTGCCTGGCGTATGAACAGCACTTAATTAATAAATAATTTAAAATAAATCATATAGTGTCTGATTATTCTATGGCTTTTTGTTTGTTTGTGTTTTACAGAGTTTTACTGCATGGATTTGTTTTAATGGCACATGAGCAGACTGGAGCCAGGATGGCTGCGCAGACAAATAGAATTACTGGTCACTGACAGGGCGTGACTTGAAAATTCCAAGTTTCCCTTATGGTAACACACATTTTTAACATTGACCTTTTCCCGTGGCTAGATTCCACTATTAAAATATACTTTTTTTAAAATTTCCATTTTTAAAAGAGTATAAACTCTTCCTCCTAAAACAACCAACAAAGCTTGATAATTTCTTTTGAAATTATGTTCGCAGGCGCCAGAAAGCTACTGAGGCAGCCGGAACGAGAGAGGCCTGGGTGTCAGAGAGAAGCGATGTGCAAGAGGTGATGTTCTGTGTTTCATTTCCTCTCAAGGCACTTCTGGATGCAGACAAATGACAGAGCCCAAAGCTCAAATGCCATGCACAGAGCAGAGGCCAACAGGCTCAAACACTGATTTGAAATTTCAGTGGTCTTCTTAGCCTGGGGAACTCAAACCTGACTACACCCGAGGATGCACAGCTCTGCAGAAACGGGAAGCACGCTGCGGTGAGCCACGCCATCCACCTGCGCCCCATGACATTCTTTCAGTTCTTTATTGCTCACAGAGATTTAAGAGGGCAAGTCGTCATGGCATTCCCTCTGCAGGGCGCAGAGAGGTGGCTGTCATCTTGCACACAGCTCCTCACCCCCTGGAAGGACATTGTACACGTGGAAGGGTCTATGGATTAACGGGAAAGTCCTGGCTGTGTTCAAGCTCTAGAAGGTGGCTTTATGGGTTCTGTGGAAGCAGCTGCTGGGCTGACAGTTACTCCAACTCCATTCCAGGCACTAGAGTGCTAGGGTTTGAAACCCCATTCTTAAGTAAATTGCAGTCACACTACTGGAGAACTAACAGGCTGATAACTCTTCTTCTTGGGGGTGATGTGATCCCACATTGTTCATTAGAAACCTCCAGAGATTTCACAAACCGACTGAGGGATTCAGTTCACATGGTCACATTCTCTCTCCAACTTCTGTTTAACCAAAAATATCTCATGCTGCAATTCCGGGTCCTGCCTCTTATTCTGTTTACAGAAGGAATAGGAAAAAAAAAATAGTCCCACAATCCATGAATAATAATATTTTTACACAGAAGCCTCAATTAGCCATTCTCTTGGGAATAAAGTTCCTATAAATGAACTCATTCATGTTGATGATAATCTCTATTTCTCAGAAACTTCAGAAAGCAAAGCCGCTATGTTTGCAGCTGCAATGTAGTTTCCGCTAGTGCAAGCCCACGTGAAGATTCCTTACAAGGTATTGTGACATCTGGAGGATTGATCTTCTGCCTAATTTTCTCTCTTCTTCTTCTTTTTGTACATGTGGATTGCTCTGAGATTTTAAGTTGTGACAGAAGCTGTTTCCTTTTTCTCTTGAGCACCCCTTAGATTATACTCCATGGCCATGCTTGCCGTTAGGTGTGGTCATGCAATTGAGTTCAGGCCGGTGAAATACAGATGACAGCCGATGTCTCCCACTTCCAGGCAGGACCCATACAATTCCCCTGAGGGATTCTCAGCTCTTTTTCTTCACATGCCAGTTAGACAGAGAAACAAGTGGATCTTAAGGCAGAAGCAGCCTGGGTCCCTGACGGAGCATGTGGAAGGCCGCCAGCCGGGACCGTTCATGGTGGATTGTGAGGTAAATGAGAAACACTTTTATTGTACCAGGACATGGGGAATTTAATTGTTTTGTTACAGAAGTTAGCCAGCTACTATTATGGAGAAACTGGAGCCAGGATCTGCAGGTTCTTAAGGGCACATTTACTCTCTGGAAATAGACTGCTTGGGTTCAGGTCATGGCCCTGCCACTGGTACCAGTGATGTGACCCTGGGACACTCCCAAAGGATTCCGGTTCCTGAATGAGTATGCAAAAGGCTGATGGACTACAATTCGTGTTGGACTGGGAAATGAAGGATAGAAAACACCCATTGCACTAAGCCAATGGGAATATTGTAGCTGTTTATTATGGTGATTTGCCTGCTCTGACTATATCAGGAGGCATGGAAAATATGAAAGTCAGGGAGGCATGGCAGGATTCCAGAAGAGGTAGCATTCGAGGTTTGGAAATGTGCAGAAAAGAAGCTATTGATAATATGTTGGTTTTCTTTATTGTGAATAATTTGGGCATATAGGTTTGCTAAGCAGCATGCTGACCCTCTTTTCCCTCCTCCTAGGGACATGCACGCAGCATCCTGAAGGGCTTCTTTTGCTTTCTATAAATACATCTCTGTTCTCCACCCCTTTCGAAAAACTAATAACTGAACTGATTGAACTCATTCATATCCAATGTTTCTTCAATCAGGAATTACATTTTTCCTGGTGGTAATTTGGGGACATTTGGGATGGGGTGGGTAGCATGCCCACTGTGGCAGAAACCCCTCCGTCTGGGAAGCTGCTGGACAGAGGATCTACCTCGACTTTCTTCCCTCCTCGTCCTAGGAGCCCCCCCAGCCCCGCCTCTCAGGGTCTACAGACACACACTCTCCTTCCAGCCCTTCATCTAACCTCTTTCCTTCCTGGGGACAGCTCGGTCCTAATGTCTCTAATCTTAAGCCCACTCTGACCTTGCCTATCCATAACACTGGCCTCATGCTTCAGACAAATGTGGCTTTAGGGCCCACTGCATAACATTTAAAATGTTCTAGTTGGGTAAACTTTATGTTACTTAAGTTCTTGCGGACACGGTTTTCTCATCTGACAATGGTATTTGGGGTTCAATTGTGTCCCCTAACCCCCGGTGCCTCAGAATATGACCTTACTTGGAAGTAAGGTTGTTCCAATGCAATTACTTAATTTGGGGGCAGCAGTGGGAGCCCTAATCCAACACCACTCACTGGTGTCCTAGAACGTGGAAATGTGGACACAAATACAGACACAGGGAAAACACCGAGTGAGGATGAAGTCGGAGAACTGCAAGCCAAGGAACGCCGAAGACTACCAGCAAACCACCGAAGGCGTGGGACGGCTTTCCCTCTCAGCTCTCAAAAGGAACCAACCCTGCCGACAACTTCATCTCCGATATTTCTAGCCTCCAGAACTGTAGGCGACACATTTCAGTTGTTTAAGGCACCCTGTTTGTGATATTTTGTTACAGCAGCCCTAGCGAATTAACTCAAAGGGAATGATACTGTCAATATAATTGGGCCGTTTCGAGGACTTCCAGAGGTAATACTTACAGTGCTCATAGGAAGTGCTTAACAAATGTCAGTTGTTAGGGCTATTTGAGCCACTGCTTATTTAGTGAGCATTTCATCTGTCGATTATATCATCTGTGTTCTGAAGTGCAGCCTCATTCTGCCTGCACGATGTTCACCTTTGCCTTTAAAGTTTCCGATGAAAAAATCCATTATGTTGGAACCCATCCCCTTGATTAGCAAACTTTGCTACATGCTATGAACAATATTCATTGATCTTTCATATTTCTTTTCTTTTAGCTAAATGGGCCTTTATTTTTCCTGAAAAGGCCTTAATGCCTTAACGTTTATGTCATCCCTGAAGTGGGTAAGAAAGGCTTTTTGAGTCCTTCAGTAAAAGAACCTGATATGGCATCGCAGGAGCCAAGACTCCAGAGTGATGCGTAGGACCACCATGTGAGCTATTTATTCTCTGTGTGCTCTGCCCAATCTGGTATCAGCCCTTCTCTGCCCGGAGAGGCTGACCCATGTGAACCTCTTGGCCACTCCCATGGTGACTGGTGTCTGGATAGGTTGGGCCACTGGGGGAGACACTGGCAGATGACATGAGGGTAGCAGGAGACATAAGCTTGGGGTACTTCTTCCTGCTTCAGCACTTTGCCTCCATGATCACAGTGCCTGAAAAAACACTTGCACTCCTTATCCCCTTAGGCCTAGAGACAGTAAAGTTCCTGGGGGCCTCACCATCTTTTTTGCTTGCGTCCTTAACCCTTAGGTGTCCCTTGCATTGAAGTGTCTTCATCTGAACCACCTGAGGTGCATTCTCTTTCTTATCTGTAGCCCGACCCACATATTCCTGAAGTTAGAGATTGTCCCTGAAGCAGATCCTGAGGCAAGGAGTGGGTGCAAGGAGTTTATTTGGGAAGTACAGGGACCACTGTCAGAAAAGTAGGGGGTTATAACGTTCGTTTGGGGAAAGAGAGCTAATTAGGGCTGAGTTAGTTAGCCAGTTAAACAGCATGTGACCGAGGCTCAATCTTGCTGAGGCACTCTGCGAAAAACTGTCAAACGTGCCTCTGAATTATCTTACATAAAGGGTGAAGGAGCTACCTGTCCCCTCCTGAGAGATCAGTGGGTGGAGAGCTACTCCTGGGCGGTGCTAATCACCAGGACTGCCAGCCTCTCTCCTCCCCAGGCTGCACAGCCTTGCTCAGGACGGAGAAGAGAGCCGTCGCCCCACGCGCAATGCATGTGTATGGGTGGTGCTCAGAGGCCCACTGCAGCCAGCGTCAGGTCTCCATATTCTTCCTTTCAGACTTACTGCCAGTGCTCTCATTTATGAGAAGCTTCAGTCACATCGTCCCCACTGGCTATTGTCGAATGGCACTCCTACCTGGAGTTTATCGTTTTCCATCCCCCTTATAAACTATCTCTCCTCTCCACTTACACTTCTTTGTGCTTTTCTTCACTGAATTTTATTCTGACACTTGCAATTTTACCATGTCATTTTGAATTCTGATTTTCTCCATACTGAATGTATGGCTCCATATGAATACTGAAAATATTGCTTCATGGGATTCTGGTGACCCAGATAGTCATCGGTTAGGGTTTCCCCAGGTTTCATGTTTTTCAAATGCACGGGGCTAGACATATAAATATATGGCGATTAATTTCAAATGCTGCAAACTGTGGCTCCAGATATGGCCACATACATTTTGGGGTCACTTAGGTGGGCCACTTATCCATTCAATTCACGTTTATGCTATGTTCACCAGGCACCCCGAACTGAGAATATACTGGCGCACATAGTAGGGTCTTGGTCCTCAGGAGCAGTCAGACAAAGAAACACATAAATTAAGTAGAGTGTGATGAGTGCTTGCATGCAGAGACACCTGGGAAAGGATATGGATGTGCCTGTGTGTGTGTGTGTGTGTGTGTGTGAGAGAGAGAGAGAGAGAGAGAGAGAGAGAGAAAGAGAGAATGAATCTGTTCTGAAACCAACATTTGGATAAACAAAGTCTGAGCTGAGATGGGGTGTGTGGGTTAGGGGTGCTGGGGAGCAGGGGCTTGGATCAGGATGTTACAAATATTTAAACAGACACAAAATGAGGGACAACCCCGCACCTTTGGGAGGTGGAAGCAGTGTAAAACCTGCCAGACCACCGCCACTGGAAACGGGGCGAGGAAGGGAAAAGATGCAGGGTCAGCAGAGGGCAGACTTCGCTGGCTTCCTGCCTCCTAGCCAGGCTTCTGAGAGCCCCATGAAGAGCCAGTGAAATGTCTTGCTTCATCTGCTTTCCTCCCGTGTGCGCTTTCTGTCATTTAGGAGATGATAGCTCATTCTATTTGAACTTGAGCAGCTCCTTCAAAAGGGAGTTGAGATGATTCCAAGTCCTTTAGGAACAGAGAGAAGATGCCTGTGTGTTGCCGAAACCGGTAAGTAACCGTGACTCAGGGTGCCCCTGCTTCTGCTGCTGCTCGCCTGCCCACAGTGGGCACGGGCTCTCGTGCTTCGGTTTTCTTCTCCGGCGCTGAAAGCCCCCCTCTCTGCCCAGTGATGGCGCCTGCCTCTTAGTCTCCCAGCAAAGCTAGGAGTAGGTGGAGTCTAGGAAACACTAGTAACCCTCCCTATCACACCGGGGCGTAGAAGCTCACCAGGCTTCTGCACAGGATAGAAATGAGTGAGTAGAGTCACTGAACCACTGTGACCTTGGATTTCCTTGTCTCAGTTTCCCCATCAGCCAAAAAACAAACAAAAAAAACCCCATCCAGGGTTACTATTAAAAGTGTTATCATATGAAAACAACTTGGCCTGGCAAATATGAGTGCTATCTAAATTTTAACTACTCATTTTTTCTAGTCAGTCCTATGAAGTGATGATTGCTAAGTGATGAGGGTCTCAACTGGGTATAAAGTACAGCTATGTCACTGCAAAGTCCCATCACTGCAGGTGCGGTGACAGTGTGGACTTGATCCCATCATTTAGGCGTGCATTTGGAATTGTTAAAGAATAGTTCCCTCAGACTCACAACTTCATTGATACCAAAATGATATTTCAAACTGTTCCCAAAGGGCCATGGGCCTTTACTGCCTTTGTGTCTTATAATTAAGGTCTGCGGTTGCATATTTCTCCTCTCAGGTACTGCTTCATTTGTTTTCTGAGTCAGGAGGCGTCACTGCTCTGTAAACACCCTCCCCGCTGCAGGAGCCGTGGGAGGTCCTGTCTGCCACATGCCAGTCCTCAAACTCTGCTTCAGAAGGAGGAGGAAATCAGGATGCAGAATACACTCAGCAGCCCTTTGCATCCTTTCATTCTGTGGACAGCCTAATTATCTACTCAGCCAAATACCAATTACCTATAATCAGTGTTACGATGAAGTTCAGTAGCAGATGGACATTCAATTGATTTCAAACAGACTCTTAATTGTTTCTCCTTCTTAGCCTTCTCCTTCCTTTGTGTCTATATCTGGCAGTGAAACTCTCTCTGGATTCCCTAACCCCCTTGCAACTTCACCAAACCAACAATTACGCCTTCCACCAGCTTCATGCTTCAGGCGTTTTGCGATTTGAAACCTGGGAAAGAAACTTCCAATAAGCGAGGGACATCCTGAAAACTGGCTTGGAGACAACTATCTTTGGTCACTTAGACTAGATCAGGGGTGTCAAACTCATTTTCACTGGGGCCACATCAGCCTCATGGCTGCAAAGGGCCGGAAGTAATGTTAGGACTGTATAAATACAAGTACTCCTTAACCAGGGGCAAGGAACTTGGCACTGCCGCCAGGTAGAAACGAGGTGGAGGGCCAGATTAGGCCCGTGGGCCTTGTGTTTGCCACCTGTGGACTAAATGGATTATTCAGTTTCCAAGTTCTTATCCAAAATGACTTTGTGATCCCTTTCACCCCATAATGGCTACTTTGGGGTTTGAACGACATTGGGATTCAGGGTGAGAGTAGTTTAACAACCAACTCTTTCTTGACTATTTCTATGAATTCATGTGCAAACACATTTATGTGCATGCTTATAGTCATGTGTAGAGATAACTAGAACATATCTGAGCTCTAGGCCATTTCTATGGTCTGTGGGCAATAAGAGCTTACAGGGACCTCTCTGTACAGATGTCCCCCCTTTTTTTGAGCACAAGACGCTGTATTCTAGATCTCTGAAAAAGCACACCTGACTCTACCCTTAATAAACTATCCCTCTTTGCCTAGTGAGCCATCCATAAATATCATATAAATAGGTGGCTATCTGTAGGTGAAAGACTTAGGTCAGTTGATAGAAAAATCGCCAGCAGCTCTGTCCCTGGTCAGAAAGACGATGGGGGGCTGTGGTCATAAAAGGGGGAATCCTGACGGCAGCCAGAGGCCTGCGGCAGGCAGGCTAGCCATGGCACATCTGAAACACCCCCACCTGGCGTTTGTGGTGGCTGCTCACAGTGTGGACTGCTAATGCCCAAGGAGAATGCTTTCTGATGAAACACAACGTTCACAGGGCATATCATGTCATCTTTGAAAGGAGAAGTAGGGTGCCTTAGGTTGGGTTCCCCCAGGAGGAAGCCTCTGGGACAAGGACTTGAGTGTAAGTAGTTTATTTGCAAGGTAGTCCCAGGAAGCAAGGGAAATAGGATAGTGATTCAGGCAAAGGAAGGCTGCCAACACAAACTGAGTTCATGAACAAGTTACTGCTGTGGGCAGCTGGGTCTCAGTCTTGCTGGGGAGCTCTGGAAGACAACTGTTTCCAACCCCTACTTCCAACATTTCACCCAGGAGCTGGGAAGCTGCAGTATTTGTCCATCAGTGCTTGTCCATCCTTGGCTGAGAGATGTTCCCAGGGGTATTAGTTCTTCACTTGACTGCTCCCCGCTCCCCCCACATAGAGGCTTCATAGCCAGAAAGAGCCACAGGGACACAGCAGGGTGACAGCAGCATCTGTGTGCCCTACTCTGCCCCACAGAAACATACCCTCAGACAGGCCTAAGAAGAAGTGAACTTGTAGATGTTTCAAATACAGGGGCACCAGAGTTACCAGGAGAAAACCCACAGAGTTACAGCAAACTGAGTAACATCTGAACCAAAAGGCGGATGCACTTGACTATCGCTGAGGATGCTTAGATGGTGACGGAGAAGGTGAGGGAAGGAAGAGGGTAAAGAAGAAATACTGTTCTTCGAGTTACGAGTCCTCCAAAGGCCTTAGTGAACTCTGTCACCAAAATCATAGACCTTATGGGAAGAAAAGGACCTATGATCATCTCTCAGTCACCCATCCAATCAGTAACGTGTTGACCGAATGGCCCACATTTGATAGGGTTTAAATGGGAAACCACTTTATTTTTCTACAACCACTCCAAAGGCAGTATCTTTTACGTGAATCTCTGTTCCTACTCTGGACAAAAATTTGTGAAGACATCGCAGATTTCTGGTCACTCTCAGTTTTAAGAATCACTTAATTTTAATAATTATGATTTATAAAATAAGTCACAAATCTCATTTTGTTATTTACAGGAAAAGGAAAAATGAAACCACATAACAAGTCCTTTTATATTCTTTATATCCAAAGAATTTTGTTCCTATTTCATTATAGGACTTTTAATAGCACCTCATATTCACTCTGTAACTTATTTTATTTGTACAAACACTTTTATTTGGGGTCATTAATTTTGACTTTTGGTTTAAAAATAATACTTGTGCCCTGACTGGCGTGGCTCAGTGGGTTGGGCATTGTCCCACAAACCAAAAGGTTGCCGGTTCGATTCCCAGTCAGGGCATATATCTGGGTTGTGGACCATGTTTCTCTATCACATGATGTTTCTTTCCCCTTTTTTCTCCCTCCCTTCCCCTCTCTCTAAAAAGAAATAAATAAAATCTTTAAAAAATAAAAACAATACCTGTTTTCAAAAGGTTTGAAAAGTGATCACAAGTCTTGACTGAGTCTCACCTTGCAATGGGGCTGCTATTCCTGCTCTCTAAAGTGTCTAAGATTGCTAAGCTAACCTGACTATGTGGGCTCAAGTTTAAGTTCATGGGCAAAGATACCAGTGAACCTGACCCTGTATATGCATCATTTGTTCAAATTCTGCTTACAATACATTCTCCCAGAGAAGTAATATTTAGTAATCACTCATTCTATTAGAGTTCTTGAGCATATTTTTAAAGTATCATGTAAAATAAAACAGCCAAATATCAGGAATTTTCCCCCCCGGTACTACACCTAACTTGACATTAATATAAAAAATACTAAAGCCACATTCCTTGTGTGAAAGCAACTGGAAAGTTAAAGATCATTGTTGCATTTCCCTTCTTAAATAACATGATTCGGAAGTATTAGGACCCCATCTTTGCCACTGTATGTATAGATTTATCTATGAGCCCTAGTGAGAGTCGACCATAATTTTGTTTCCATTGGAAGTTAGGCTATGTTTTATTCATGGATACATTTCCACATAACATGACTGAAATGAAGGTATTTGATACCAAAGAAATTACAATTCCATGGTTTTCAAAGCAGCCAATTTAATTTCATTTATTTAGTTATTTTAGGGGGTAGGAATAAAAAACATTGAGAATTAAACATAATCTCACTACTTACACACTCATGATGCCTTTTTACATAGTTGTAAAATATACGTTAAAACTTCGGAAATGTGGGCCCTGATTGGGTAGCTCAGTTGGTTAGAGTGTCATCCTGATACACCAACACTGTGGGTTCGATCCCCAGTAAGGGCACATACAATGAATGTATAAATAAGTGGGACAACAAATTGATGTCTCTTTCCATCTTTCCCTCTCTTTCTAAAATCAATCAATAAAAAATTTAAAAAGAGTTATTAGAAAGAAATATCACATTAAAGAAAGTTTGGAAATGTGTAATGATGACATTGAAAAAGACTTAGGTGTGTGTGGTAATGACAAAGCTCTGAAACTGGGAGTCTGGAGGTTATCCTGGAAAGAGTGTGAGTTTCACATGGGTCAATACTGGCTTAGCAGCTGTGTGAACCTGGCAGAAAAGTACCTAATTAGTTCTTCCTTTAAAAAAAAGAAAAGAAAAAGAAATACCCTTCCCCTCTCCCCACCGACACTCAAACTCAGAAAACCAACAGTCTGTCTCATAGGTCTACTAAAAGAAGCAATGCTAGTTCCTCTCTCACCGGCACATCAGGGATCAATAACATAATATATTTCTACCTATTCTACATACTGTGCAACTTGAGTGAATTAACATCTGGTCTCATGAATGAAAAATGAGTCCTTTGTGAGGAGAGATTTCATTGACCATTTGTGAAAGTAATTGATGTTTTTCAGAAAAGGGATAAAAGCAACTAATTCTTTATAAATCTAACATTATTCTTGATAATCTAAGAGTGAGATAATACCTTAATGCTCTGCAAGTGATGCTCTGGAACAGTATGGAAAAGAGAAACTGATTTGACTTTTTAATTCTCCCAAGTGAAGAAGTCAACGTAGAAATGAGAGCATACTCTAGTAGTTTCTTCTCTCTTCCTCTCTACTTCCATTATCTTTTGATCTTTCCTTTGCTCCCCCATTTCCATTTTTCTTCTCTCCTTGTGTCTCTGTGTGCCTGTCTGTCTCTCCCTCACACACACACATATATGCATACTCTTCAGTGTGTAATATTCATAAAACCAAAGAACAGTTCATTGCAGTCATTTCTAACTCAAAGAGCCATGGAGCACATTCAATTAGTGGAAACGTGTCAGTGGTGTAGCACTTCAAAGAAGTCATACATAGATATGTTACTACATTGCAATCATATACTTATAAACTAAAACCAAAAAGTGCATTTGAACAAATGAGTCATGTAACTTTTGAGTCATATAACTTTTGGTTCATTACTACTTTATAAAAATATGCATTAAGACTAACTTGCTATGAAAATACATCAAGGATTTGGACTTCCGGTCAAGATGGTGGCATAGGTAAACACGGCTCACATCCTTGCACAACCACATCAAAATTACAACTAAACTATAGAATAACCATCATTTAGAACCATCACAAACGGAGCTGAGTGGAAGTCCTACAACTACGGAATTAAAGAAGAAACAACATCAAGACTAGACTACAACTCCAGGCGAAACAAAACTGCTGGCCTCTGAAATCTATACATTCGATCTTCAGACATGGAAGATAGTGATAGTTTCAATGAAATACATTCAGGTGGAAGGAAAGCTCAGTTTTTTTCTGAGAACTACAAACAAATGTGGCAAAACAGTGGTTTTGTATATAAATTGTCTCGATGGTATGTCTTGGAGAAATCTACGTGAAGAGGCTTTGTTAAAAATTAAGGTGTTATTAGCTTTACTTTTCAAATGGCTATTCAAAGATGTGTGGTGTGAATCCATTCAGATTTGAAAGCACAGGCTTTGATATCAGTGATAATGTCAACCAGGTTATGAAGGCTCAGCAAGTTGTGAAAAGTGAAAGTGGAGAAGAGATGCTGGCTTCATTCTTGGATATGGCTGCGGAAGTAAAACGGAACACAGAGCTGCCCAACTACCTGCCTGAGGATGAGAGCCCCACGAAGGAGCAGGACAAAGAAGTGTCCTGCCTGGGTGGCTCCTACCCGGAGTGCGGGGCTCACTGGCTGAGCACAGCTGCAAACTTTTTATCCAGATTGTTACACTGTTGACTTCAATTTGGGGTACAAGGGCTGTCGGAATGAACAAGGGGCCAGTTCTCCATTGCTGTGGTGAACTGTCAAGTGCAATTTGCAATAAGTTATCATGAAGAGTTTTTAAATTTCATGATTGTGCATGTTGCACTTTATGTTTTATTGGACATTTTGCCTCACTGAGTGGAAAACGACAGATGCTACAGGTAGGATTGCTTTGTTTATGAGGTATTTTCATTTTGTTTTCCTTCGTTTAATTACCTCACGTTTTTAAAAAATGTGGGTCCACAGTTAAACCAAACATATATATGTGCAGCTTCACATTTTATTTTACATGAACCACTTGATTAGGAAAACTCATTTTGTCCTCAATCCTCAGAACCAATGTGAAGAGGTTTTTTAGTTTAAGTTGTGCATGAATTACTGAACACTGTTCTCTGCTTTTCTTCATGAAAAATACTTGCTTTGGTATTCTTTACTGAGAGTTGAAAACATCTCTCATTATCCCCCTTTTGTTCCCTTAAAAAAAATTGCCAATGATGTTTATGGAATAGTCATTACTAATGACATTTTGTGAATTTAAATATATTCATTTGAATGTAGCAGTCCTCTAAAAAATGCAATTCTAGAAAGAAAGAAAGAAAGAGAAAGAGAGAAAGGAAGGAAGGAAGGAAAGAAGGAAGGAAGAAAGAAAGGAAGGAAGGAAGGAAGGAAATACATCAGTGCACTCATGGAAGCTTTTTGAATGAGCTGTGTTGAACAAATTATATTTTCTAAAGTAATGCCTCTATATAATTTATCATTTCAATCTAATACAAATCACTGGATGACTGTTATATAAATTTTTGATTATCATAAATCTTTGGAACTATAGATTTTTTCAAATCTCATTATGTATAGAGCATGCCTTCTATTAAGGACCTTTATTTTTTTAATGTTTCTTAGGACAGACAGGTTGAATCATATAGGATCTATTAGCTACATGATATCTAACTGAATATGGAATATATTACTTAAACTTTAAGGTTCTATAAGCCAGTGGTTATATTTTGATTTTCAATGATATGCTTAATGAGGAATTTGTAATAAATAAAATGAACTGATAGTTTCAAAAACCTCATTAAATAATTTCTATAAATCAGTTGCTGCCTATAGTTTTAAGTTCTGGGATACAGCTATGGCTCTGTGTGTGTGTGTGTGTGTGTGTGTGTGTGTGTGTGTTTAAAGAGATAAGTTACGTTAGGGGGCAGTCATGGGGATTTAACTGTGCTTCCTCTTCTATCTGTTGTTAAAGTAAGCATTTTATTAAATTAAAACATACATGAAGTACACAGAGTGCACAGCTTAGTGAATGTTCACAAAGGAAACACATTCTTGAAGCCAAAGTACAGATCAGATCAAGGAGAAAAGTGCCAGAAGCCTCCCTCCAGCTGTGCCCTAGTCACCAGCTCCACCAAAGATCAACCACTATCCTGACTTCTTTCATCGGAGATTCATCCTGCTTGATTTTGAACTTTACATGTACAGAATCACACAGCCTGCCTTCTTTTAGGTCAAGTGTCTTTGATGCAACATTACATCTGTGAGATTTATTCATGCTCTTGTATGCCACATTCTTTCACATTGCTGTCTACTGTCCCATTGTATGATTATACCACAATTTATTCCAATGTTGATGTGTGTATTTGGGCTGCTTTCAGTTTGAAACTATCAGAAAGCATGCTGCCATGAATACTCTAGTACTTGTCTTTTGGTGAACACGTGTAACAATGCACTACTATTGGGTATACAGATAACTAAGAGTGGAATTGCTAGGTCAAGGGTATGTATATATGGCTTCAGTACATAGTTACAGTCTGCTTTCCAAAGTGGATGTGCAATTTACATTCCCACCAGCAGCTTATGAATTGTTCACATCCTCATTCACTTGTTATAGTCAATCTTTTTCATCATAGTCATTCTGGTGGGCGTGTAGTAGCATCTCATTGTGGTTTTATTCTGCATTTCCCTAATGATTAATGAGTATGAGCCTTTTTCACATGTATTGACTGTTTGGATATTCACTTTTGTGACATAGCTGCTCAAGTCCCTTGTCCATTTTCCCATTGGATCATCTCCCCTTTTCTTATTCATTTGATGGGGTTCTCTATAAATTCTGGATAAAAGTCCCTTGTGGAATATATGTATGTATATATTGAAATATCTGTTCATACTCTATAATTTTCTTACACTATCTTAACATTGCTTTTGATGAACACATGTACTTAATTTTTAATTAGTATTTAGAGACATTTTCATTATATCTATTACATTCTGAGTCCTGTTTTAAAAGTCTTTGCCTCCACCAAGGTCATGTATATATTCTTCGAAGCTTAGATATACAATCCTTCTGTAACAGATTTGCGTGCACTGCCAACAGGGTCCAAATGCTTCAGAGAAGGGAAGTTCAATGGCCTTTACAGCCTTTGCTTCTAAAGGACAGCAGATCTTAGCCACTCCAAGGAACTAAAGCAAACTCAAGAGAAAACGATGCACCAACTATAGCAGTTAAGGTACAGAGGTGACCAAGCATCTACTGAAGGACTCTTTCTAGTGAACGCTATCTTGCTGTTATTCAAAACAAGCTGAATCAAAAGGGTACCATTAAAAGGTATACCACTTATTTACATAGAAAAGCAAAATACCTACATTTTCTCTGTGGTAACTCTTAAGTTCTAAAAGAATCCAAATTCTAAAAAAAAAAAAGCAAAAACTTCCAAACTCTCAGCACACACATTTAGAAAATTTCATAGACCATTGTTGTCCAGTAGACATGTAATGCAAGCCACAGGTTTATTCAAATTTCCTGGTAGCCACATTAAAATAAAAATAAATTAGGTGACATTAATTTTAATATATCTTATTTAATATAAAAGATCCAAAATATTTTTATTTGGACATATGGCCCTAGCCACATTTCAAGACCTTAATAGCCACATGTGGCTAGTGGCTACCATATGGAGTATAAACACGGTAGCCTCCTTCATAAACATTATAATTTACATATCTACAGATCAACCTATTTTATAGTCATATTACAGGCACATATTTAAAGAATAACTGTGGTTCTCAACATGTAGCTTCTGGACTTTTCACCCAGGCACCACTTAGGATCTTTAGAAATGCAAATTCTTAACACTACCACAGAATCAGAATCTCTGGGGGTAGGTCTGACAATCTGTGTTTCTGTGATTTTTGATGTGTGTTCCAGAACCCTGGGAATAATGGAGTTATGTCTTTTTTATACAATGATATTAGCTCCATAATGCATTGTTTTACATATACTGTCTTGTCTGAAGCAGAGCATTGTCAGAGAGAAGGGGTTACCTCATAGTCAGGTTACCATCTCACATATTCCAAGGGAGACCTCTCTCATGGCCTAGTTCTCTCTGCAACAGGCATGTGGGAGAAAGATGTCTTTGTTTGCTGTTGATTCCCAATTGCCATAGGCATCTATTAAATTTGCAGAAGCAAAGACTTGGGCCTACACAGAAATAATCAGAGCAAGGAAACTGTATTATAGAGGAAAGCAAATAACAGTTTTCCCCTTATTACCTCTGTATGAATAAAGTGAATATATAAAGAGGTGCTGGAAGAACCTTTATTTTTTAAAAACATTCATGTCTGTGGCTCAAGATATACAATATGGGAGACCCAATTTTATTAGATTAATGTCTCCTCGCAGGCAGGGAGCTTTCCCCATGTTTCTCACTGTGGTAAGTCCAGCCCCTAACCCTGTACCAGGCACCTGGCAGGGTCATAACAAATGTCTGTTGAATGAACGGATAGCTGCTTGATAAACCCTACTCCAGGTCTCAGATTTTGGTTTAGAAAATCAGTTGGCTTTAAATCAGTCTTGCCATCTAAAAGTTCATATGGAAGAGGTGCGGTTCTCAAGGGAAATTCTTAAAATAGATTAGAATATAAACCCGTAAGACTAAGGTTCGTGTTTGGTTCACTACTGAATCCTTAGCATTTAGAACATTGCCCACAATGTTATAGGTGCTAACTTAATATTTGTTGAAACAATAAATTTTATATTTAAAAAAATTCCTTGATAGCCTTCTGCTCTCTGCCTTCTACACACAGCCATGGAAACCCACCTATTTTTGTGTTTACCCAAGCTATTCGATTTGCCTGCAATGCCTACCATCTTGCTTTCTCCAAATCTACTGAGATCCCACCAGTCTTCTCCACCCAGTGAAAGTCTTCCTTTCCCAGAAAGGCTCCCAGAGACTCAAGGTGGTCTGAGTCTCCATGGTCATGTCCAAGTTTCCTAACTTCTACCCCACTCAATCCAACAGTCACTGACATGATGTCTTTCATTCATTCTTTTTGCATCATTGCATTTCATAAGCTTTCTCTTGCCATAGAGACTCTGGTTCCTTGAAGACTGGAACCACGGAACACACTTAGTTTGACTGTTTTTTAAAATCTTCCCCACACATAGCCTCATAGTTAGAACATATTAGACATAATTACGACTTGACTGAAAAAAGAAGCTTTTAAACATTATTTTTGGCCCAGAACAGTCCTAGGTTACTACTGTTATCCTGGCATAAATGTAAACAGCTCTCCTTTTTATTCTCAAACCAGTCCTCAATTGGACAATAAATTATATGTTTTTCCAAGTAATGACCAACATTGATATAATAAAACATTGCCCATAAAGGGCCTCCAAGCTCTTGACAACAGCCCATGATGTGAGAACTGTTTAGCCTTTGTGATCAATCGGCAGTACAGAGCCTTTGCTACTTACTATATTTATTGGGATTTGTAAAAGAAGAAAATAAATTAGATAGTATGACAAGTTGAATAGGTGGCTTGATTAATCTTTTCAGAATCCTCAGCATATTGTTTAAAAACCTTTCTGAGAAGGAAAAAGTGGTGTAAACTCTAGCTGCATGTTGTCTTATTTTATACTTTTACAGTCTTTTCACATATGATTTCTTTGATGTCTTACAACCTTCCTCAATAGATTAGGGTGGTAGATACTAATTCGTAATTTAGAAATAAAGAAAACCAACTTTTCTTTATTTAACGTCATTTGGCTAGCCAGAAAGAGAAGCTAGAATAAAGCTCACTATTTTATATGCTAACTGTACATATCCTTCACCCCCATTAAAATCCATGCTTTTAGTTATTCTTCCATACCTGAAGACACTCACTTGCCTTTCCCATAAAAATGAGAACACTATTTGCACAAATCAAAGAGAACATCATCCAAGAAATGTTTGTAGACATGCATGGCATTTGGTATGCTCCCTTAACCCAGGGGTAATACTGATCATACTTTCCATTGACCTCATGCATTCCACTTTCTTTGAGTGCTTTCATTTTCTTTCATATGAAACGTGTGGAGTAGGCAGACACAAGGTGTTTTCATGTTGCTTCACTCTGTCCTCAGGAGCATCAAGAAGTGAGCGCAAGACTGCATTGCAGGCTCAAGGGGCTGCAACCAAAAATGACCAGGGCTCACCTGACTCCCAAATCAGGTACATTTGATCCTGCCAAATGAAAATTACATGAAATAAAATGCCAAACTTCCCATGGAACTTATTGTCATGAGATTTAATGTGCCTTTAAAAAACACATAAAAATAAGTGGAAGTTGACACGAAAGTCACTTTCCAGTTTTTCCTATCTTTCCTAGGTTATAGGTGAGCGAGGTAAGTGCTTTATAGAGATTCTGAGTAGTTTTATATTTTGAGCACTATGTGAAGGTATGCCTAAAACTTTGAGTTAGGAACAAAGTCTTTAGGAAGGTAGGTGAGAGTGTCAGCCATGGGCTGTGCCAACACAACACCCATGTCTGCATACCCTGTACTTAAACCAGATCTCGGGCTCTTGCACTTCATGACCCATAAGCAAGACGCTGCATAAGCAACAAGGACCTATACATGTGTTTGGAATACAGTCTTGATTGTATCAGCAGAAGCCCTTCCAGGCCTAAGGGCTGAGCATGTGCTTCCACTTCTCCAGTTACTCCTTCGCTTGTACTGCAGACACTCTCCCTCCCCTTTTGACCACTTTCTATTCTGAAGAACAGATGCTGAATAAAATAGGCTGGGAGCTCTTTTATAGTCCTTTCCAGTTGCTTCCTGTGGAGGCAGCACTTGCCCCGGGGCATGAGAAGCAATCTGTGTGGTAGCACAAATATCTAGTGGCAGAGAAACAGACTGTGGTGCCTGTTTCCCTCCACTAAGTCTATTCATTGGGAAACTATAAAAAAATATTAAGCTTGTGAGTGAAGGGGAGGGCTTGTCTGCTATGTTTTTTTTTTTAATGTGCAGAGACTAGGATACCGCAGGGGCAGGTATGGACCGGTGTACACAGTAATGCCCTCTAAAGCTCCACTCTTTAACGTTGTTAGGTTTTATGGAAAACTCTAAATGTCTACGATGGCTAAAAGACCTCCTATTTCATAGGTGGGAAACCTGGAAGACTTGGAAAAATTGGACGATCAAGCCACATGGAGAAGCAGAATGCCTTCATCTTCATACGTATGTGTATTTGCCATGGAGACATCACACATTGGAGAGGAATGGAAGGAACTGACCCTCCCCTTTCTCTCACACCTGTGGCAAACAATGACACCTGAAAATCTCCTTTAAATTACTCAGAGGTCACCTCTGAGCTGCAGAACTCATTGTACCAACCCCTGCTGCCCATTTAGTCATTGATGTTCTATTTATTGCACAGAGAACACAGAAATCTCCACTGTTTGTAGCCATAAAACCATCCCCTGGCTCATGAGACAGACCACTCATTGCCAGCACCCTAGAAGGCTCCTGTGTACCTTCTAGAGTTCTATAACACAAACTAGTTTTTTAGTTCTCAAACCACAATTTAGTTTTGCCTGTTTTTGAATGCCATACAGACAGAATCACAAATACATACTTTTAGGTGTCTGGCTTCTTTTGCTCAACATAATGTCTGTGAGATTCACCCATGTTGTTGGATCAGTAGTACGTTCTCTTCATTGTTGCATTGTGAATGAACAGACCCAGGTTTATTTATCATTCTTCTGTTGATGAACATTTGGCTTGTTTCCAGTTTGGGACTATTATAAACAGATGTGTTAAGTACTAATTTTCCTGGGAAATAAATCTAGGGGGGCTATTGATGGGTCATAGTGCAACTTTGTTAAGATGCTGAGTTGTTTGCATGTTTCCATGTTACACACACATACAACATCTTTGCTGTGCCTGTAGCTTTAGTCAATACAGTATCCACTAGGCTTTTAATTTTTACGAGGGGGAAAAATCCCAAGCAAGAAACCTAGCAAGCAAAAGCAAAAATAAGACAAACGTTATTTTCTTTGACACAAAATAATCAAATTGCCATGCAGATAGGATTTACTTTTTGAAATTCATCAATCTCAAGTTATCAATACATGTTGTTTATTTGAACTTGTCTGCAGGCAAGATTAAATTTGCAGGTTGCTTGCAAATGTGTTTTGATTTCCTATGCAATCAGGTTCTTTGTTGTTTGCATATTTTTGTTTGCTCTTAATAAATCAATGTTTAAAAACTGGCAGATATAATATCAGAAAACTCCAGCTTTCAAGTTCCTCTTTATGAAATTAGATATCTAGTCAACCTGCGCTACACTCCCATAGAGAAATAATAGACTGGAGTTAAGTGCCACTGCTTTAGAAACGCACAGCCCGCCCTGTTCGCACAGTTCCCACCACCACCACCTGCTGTTTCTTATGCTGCCTAGTCTCTGCAGGCCTGAGAACCCCATGGCTTGTCAGTCAAGTTCATCTGCATTTCTCTCCTTGAGATTACGGGGGGGGGGGGGGGGGGGGGGGGGGGGGGGGGGATTGGTAATTCCAAAGGTAGGAGTATTCTGGACAGTCAAGAAGTTGTTTTTTACATGTCCAACTATGAAATATGTGGAAATCTTTCTGAACTAGTATACACTATCTTGCTTCCAAGATATGGCAGAAATAAGAGGGATGGCTCAGCATATGTTGAATCTCTGTGCTAAATGTCCACAAGAAAATGCATGGAGAGGAGAGCCAGGGAGCTTGTTTTGACTAGTGAAACTTCACTCAGGATATGTACCCACAGGCCCAGTCTTCTGATCGACATCTATTAACCATGTGAGCAAGATACCTGACAATGAGAAAGCAGCCCCTCTGATCTGTTCAATTAAATGCTTCCTGGACCAAACCTAATCGCAGTATGATTGGTGCACTGGACCGTTACTCACTGCACTTAGTAATATTCATGCTGTTAAAGTTCCTTCCTTTTGGTAGTATGCATTTTGGCTAATCTGAAGTTTCCTTATATTAAAATGCAAAACTAACCTGGAAATATTTTTAAAATGACAATTGGCTAGATAGTAAAAGAAATATCTGAGCGCCCCCTGCCACACCAAAATAAATGACAGAGAAATGGAACCAGAGAACCCACATAGACAGTAAATTAATGAAAAAGGCAGGACAGACCTAAGGGAATGTGGCAATGACAACAATGATGCGGAGGCCAAGTCTTAGGCCCTTCGCAAAGCAAGGCAGGGCAGTTAAGCCCAAGAGACAGGGCTAGAATGGAATTTTGAAAGAGGGTGAAAGTTATCCCTGACTTTATTAATAGGAAGTAAAGCAATACTCTCCATAGGAAATATCCTCAATTTAGGCCCCAAGGATTCCCTCATATATAATCAAGCATTACATACCTAACACGGAGAAACACACCAAGAGTAAAAGTTGACAGAATAACAAACTGCTTTCCACACCCATTGTACTTCATGTATTATAATTAGTAGATAAATACAAAATAATGATGTATTAAATGTAAAAATAATTAAAAATGAAATAACAATGAGCGTGAGCTGACCACTATGATTCCTTTGGCATCTACAAACTGGGTCAGATGTGGAAACTTGGGAGGTGCCATGATATTCCATGGTCATATTTTCTTGAATTTGTTTCTCCTAATTACCCAAATTGTGCAGCATCCCAGTCGGCCACTCAATTATTTTGTCATGAAGACTTCCATGCCTTTTAGCCATGATCAGATCCCTGAGGCTCAGGGAACCCTGACTGGTGCTTTGATTTGGCTGCTTATCATGGTAAAGTCCACGATGCCCGTAATAGTAACGCCTGCTACTCAGTCTCTGTTGCGCTGGGTCCCGTCACCCCCATGATACTAGGAAGCCCAACTCCTAGA
The DNA here is from genome assembly GCA_004026765.1 of Micronycteris hirsuta. Taxonomy (NCBI): domain Eukaryota; kingdom Metazoa; phylum Chordata; class Mammalia; order Chiroptera; family Phyllostomidae; genus Micronycteris; species Micronycteris hirsuta. The sequence continues at coordinate 27,126 of PVJI01006506.1, read as the reverse complement.
TACCTTCTCTGAACATCAAGCAATGCCAGCCTTTAGCTTCTCTAAGGTGCCAGCACCCCTCCCCAGAGGCCATCCTACTATTTTGGGGGAATGAAGTCTCCTCTGGACCGTATGGGTCAGTTAGGAACATACTCATGTGATAGATTCTTAGATTGTACCTAAAACCATCCCAATATCCACTCTAACCCTCCTCCCTGAGCCATCTGACCCTTTTTCAAGGCTGCATCAAAGAAGTTGGGGAATTTCCTCTCCATTTGCTATAGGTCGTCATACTGTACAGGCTTCAAAGTACCACCCAAAAAAACCCATCAGGACCAGCTTCAAGTGTCCTTGACAAATGATTACATCTTGAGTTATGAGTGAGTACCCCTATATAAAGAAATCATCTCTGATCCAACTTTAGTATATCTCGCCTTCCCCCAAATACATTCCAAGTCCACTCCCACATGGATTTCTTGGTTCTGATGGCACAGATTAGCCAGGTCCTTCAATTTTTCAATGTGTAAGCTACTTCTTCCTGGACAAGGGCTGATACTTCTTTTGCGAGACTGTATTCTAGTTATCATGTTGGAGCAATTAGAAGTAGTAGAAAGATCTGAAGGAGAATAATAATCATCTTATGAGGCACCTGCTTCAGGTGAGAGAGGCTGTTCTGTCAGGGAAGAAGGAATTGTCCCTGTCCTCCAAAACGTTTTAGGGGAATTTAGGAGTTCAAGGTTCTCAACATCATCTACCCCAGTGAACTCAACCTAGGTCTCAGCATCCTTGTGAGACAGGGCCATGAGTTTGAAATAGGAGATCACACAAAGCTGTGCAGTCTCCCTTGCAGCTCTGCCAACCTCAAAGTCTGATCCTGGGCCTGGATTTCATCACAGTCTGCCCTGCAATAACCAGAGATATGTTACTTTCAAAGCTGCCATAGAGTATGGTGACAGACGGAAACTACCAACTTTTGTTGAAAAGCAGCACATAGTATATTCAGATGTCAAATTATAATGTTGTACATCTCAAACTTGTATAATGTTGTAAATCAGTGTTACCTCAACTTAAAAAAAAAAAAAAAGCTGCCATAGATGCCCTCTGGCTTTCAGAGCATGTTTGAAGTTGGCAATGAGCCACCCTCAGCCTAACTTTTTTTTTGCAGGTCAAAACAAAACAAAAGGAAGTAGTCACCCTACACCACAATCCATATAATCATCACTGCTCTAACATTCACTGTGTACTGAAGCTACTAGATCTCCCAACACTTGACCTTCCACTTAAGTCTTATCCCAATATACTCAGGCAAAAGCTTCAGAGTTTTGATGCTGCTGCATACCAGGATTTATTTTCACTCCAATTTACCCTCTGCCACACACACACACACACACACAATGTCCTTATTGCTTTCAGACAAGTTAGTAAATCAGTCTAAAACTCACAAGGTCTCCTTTCTACAACCTTTTGTTTTAGCTCAGTTTCCCTAGGAAATGGACCCTGAAACAAACACTCAATGCTAATGCTCTAATTGGAATATGTGATCTGAAGGTAGGAGAGGGATAAGAAAGGAAATGAGGCAGGAAGAATAGGAAGCGAGACAAGGTGATGTGCTACTGTCCTGGCCACCGCATAGCCTGAACCATGAAGAAACACAGCCAGTAGTTCAGCAAATGCATCTGCTAAATGACATGGGACACCTCTAAATGTGCAGCACAGGGACATTTGCCTTGGAATGGGCCACGAGAGAGAGAAATAGAGAGGAAATGCGTCGGGTTTACTCCCTTCTCTCTCACACATGAGTAAGCTGCTAAGGATCTGGGTCAGCAGTTCTCAGCCAGGTACAACTTTGCCCCCTAGGGGACCTGTGACTAGAGGTGTTTTTATGTCTAGAGACTTTTTCGTTGTCACAACAGGAGGAGCTATTGGCATCTAGTGGGTAGAGGCCAAAGATAATGCTAAACAGACTGTGATGGAAAGCACAGTCCCCCACAACAAGAATTACTCGGTCCAAAATGTCATTAGAGCTACTGTTGACAAAATGTCATTAGTTGGTGGTGACACCAAGAGAATACAAAGAGATGCGCAAGATGTGCTGGACAAAACAACTCAACAGAAAAGCAACAAAAGATACAGAAGACATTTCACAGGCAAGAAAACACAAATGGAGAACAAAACATAAGACACAGACTTCATTAGCAACCAGGGAACTCAAATCATGGTGAGATACCATTTTGCACTCAATTGAGTGGCAAAAAAATTAAGATATTGAGAACACCAAGCATAGGGAGAATGGCCCTCAAGGGGAATTTCCATTTCCTGCTGGTTGGGGGTGTGAATTGCTACCATCTCTTCGGGAAACAGTTTATCATTATGTTGTAAGGTTGAACACATATTTATTTAAGGTGATCATTCATACCAGTTAGCCTGAGACTGTCCAAGTTTCAGCACTAAATACCTTGCAGTGTAGGAAACTCCTCAGATCCAGGTAGACTGGGATGACTGGTCACCTGTCTATCTCCTATCTGAACAATCCATTTCTGTCTGTGTGGCCCCAAGAAACACTTGCACGTGAGCCGGGGGATATATAAACAATGATCATAGGACTTTGATAATACAGGCTATGGGAACAAGAGAAATGTCCATTTACAGGAGAATAAATACATTGTGAAACATTTACACAATGTAATATTTAGCTGTGAAAATGAACTACAGCTACATGTCACAATATAAGTGAAATCTCAGACACATAAATGTTTGGTTGAATGAGCAAATGTGTAAACTATATGAGTGTGAGATCATTATCATAAAGCTCAAAAGGAAGCAAATATTAATGATGTATTCATGTTTGGTTCCTTTTTAAAGCAAGGAATTGACACAAACTTAGGATGGTGATTACCTCTGGAAGGGAGCTGGGGAAGTGGAGTGGGGAGGCATCTGCTCCCCAAAGAAACCTTAGTAAATGAATCTGTCATTAGGTTTCCAGAAAGTATTCACTGAATTTTGCATCTTTGCTATCAGATTTAACTTTTATTGAGCTTTGGCTATGTTATTTTTCATTTATTTTACTTCTTTGAAAATGCCACCATTATCTCACTTTTCAGAAATAGGGAGCAAAGAGTCACCAACATATTTGGGAGAAAAGAATGAACATAATACATTCGCCAAGCCAACGACAGTGAATATTGTGGCCCGGGTTCTCCACTCCTGTGTCTTACTGGCATTTTTTTCCAGTCAAGTTCCCATTTTGCGTCAAAGGAGCTGGAGATGCTCACGTCAACCTGTTAAGCCTCACACTTAAATTGTGCTGCACCTGGTGACTTGGGAGAACATCATACTTAAAACACAGGCCAGAAGAACAATAAAAGTCACTTAGGAGTACTGCAAAATAAGGCTTCTATTTAATTTACACAATTCAATCTCAGAGTGAAAAAATCCATGAACTGAAAATGACCATTTCACACACACATCCCAGTGGAAACACACATGCACAGATCCCTAATGTCAATTTGTATCTAACTGCCCACAAACTTGACCTTGTGAGAGTCCAGAGCCTTGGAATTTCAGTTTGGGGCCATAATGCAAAAATCCTTGATAAATTTCCACAAAAACCCACTTACTATGTTTAGCATGCTTACAGAAGGTGCACCGCACAAAGAGATTCTATCACACAGCCTGCATCTTTGCATTACCCTCCTGAAGCCACCAACACAGAGGCTTGCATTTAGGCCCGCTCGCAGAGTAACATTTTTCTCTAAGTGCCCACCAAGTTATTGCCTTCCTCCCTCTGTCCCTTCCTCCCTCTTTTCCTTAATGAAATAAATACAAATCCTTTCATAAGAGAAAAATCTTATCATTTTGTTAATTATGTGGCTACCGTAATCTGTCCACTTGACCATCCACTCATTGACCTTTATTTGTTTTCCCATTTGCTTATCACTTTTTCATAAGCATATTATTCTGCCAGCAAGTCAACTTGTATTTTCCTGCATTCTGACACATTTTACAGATTTCTTGTTTCTCCCATGGTGCTTGCCCCTTCTCGCTCCTCCATCACTGTATGCCTTCATTCCCAAGTCACCCGACAGCATTACAAAACATTATGCTTCTGTGTCTTTGAACGCATACTTCCTTTCTTGCCTTACAGTGGCTTCCTACTTTTTCTGGCTGGGGAACACTTCCTCACCCCGTGAGCCTTAATCCAGATGTTTCTATTCCCATTGCTCCTTGGTCTTTTGGCAAGTGTAGATATTTCTGTTCTTGGTAGCTTGCAATCTAGCTCTTCCTTTCCTCGTGTCAAAGCCCTTTCAAAATGTGACCATAAAGCTCCTCTCATCAAGAATTGGAGAGTCTATTTCCACAGAGCCTGGTGCTTTTCTTTGGCCTATAAAATGCAGCGGAAGTGACTGGAGCCTAGGCCTCAAGAAGCCTTGCACACTTTCGGTCACTCTCTTAAAACTTCTTCAGCCACCACTATGTGAATAGACCTAGCCTGCTGGAGAATTGAGCTGACCCAGCTTCATCCAATCAACTACCAGATATGTGAGTGAAGCCAGTAAGACTATTCAGCCCTCCAGCCAATGTTCGGTTGATTGCAGATGAATGAATGAATTTGACTGAGATCAGGCCTTCTCAACTCAACAAAAGACTCATGAGCAATAATGCTTACTGTTTTAAGCCACTAAGTCATGGTGTTCATTTGTTATACAGAAACAACAGATACTCCCTTTCTGGATTCTTTCTGACAGCTACAGCATACTTCCATTATAGCCCTTACATCACTGCATGTTTTCCTGTCTTTCTCTTCCACAAATGTGTGAGCTGCTTAAGAACTGGGGCAATTTTTGTTTTGTATCCAAAAATATAAGTATCAACTGCCAACTCTTCAATAATGGATGTCAGAAAAAAATCAATGATTGATTAGTTAATTCAGGATTGCAATGGTGGGCAAGGGAGGGTTTGTGGAGGCAAACCAGAGTTTGAGTCCCAACTCTATTTCCTATACGTGTTACTCCAGAGAATTTCGTTAACTTTGCTCAACCTTATCTGATCATCTATAAACTGAAGACTAGGATAATGTATACACTGCAGGATTTTGGTGATGAGATGTAAATGTGCCACCCCTTAATGTAGCATAGAGTGAGTGTTCAACAAATAGGAATGAAGTGATAAAATGCATATAATGCATTTGGTGTAGCACATGGCATACAGTTAATGAAAGATAGCTCAGTAATATGATCATGATTATCATTGCCGTTGTATCACTTCTTACAGCAGGAACTGTGGGTGCTCCATCCATATCCCCTTGGAATTCATAATTTCTGTGCATGCTGGCATGATGGTGGCTTCCAATGGCAAACGCCTGGGACTCTGCCTGGGGGCTTTCTCTGGCTGCTGGAGTCCCCTTGGTCCATATATATGGCAGATCACAAATACCAGGGAGTAAACATCATCCAGTTCCTCCTAGGGGAGCAGCCCTCAACCAAGCCAGATGGGAGAAGGTAGCTACAAACCTGTTTCCTTGTCCTTAGGAGAAACCAAGGGATGTTCCATACTGTATCCCAGAGTTACCCAGTGAGATCACGTGCCTCTTGGTCACAGCAGCAGTAATGCACCTTTTCTGTCTTCCTTCTCTTCCCCATCTCACATACCCACTCCCCTAGAAAAGCGCAAGGGAGCCACCTCCCAAATAATCATGACTATTCGAAATTTTTGTCTTACCATCTGAGTCCAGGGAAACCAACCTAAGATACCGCTACTTTTATTTTATCTTTACTGGATAAAATAAAAATTGGATTTTATTTTAACCTAAGATCCTTCTGTTTTATTTTATCCTCATTGCTCTAGAACCCAGTTACTACTTCCTAGCCTTTTAATGATCTCTCCAGCTAATCAAAGAGTTGTATCCAATACACTATATGAAAAGACCAATCACAGAATATGGTGTCACATTTTTAGGTGTTCTCAGATGTATTCACATGTCTCAATTCTCTGAGTATATGAAGATAGGGGTAACTTCCAGTGGATTTTGGGTACCTCTGTGCTTATCTTGAAGGGCACCTGGAACCATGATATTGATTCTTAGTCAAAACAGAAGTGAAATTCACTAGCTAGTGATTTATAATATGCTATTAAAAGTCCAAAATTTCCCCAGAGGTATCCTATACTGTTTATTTAAATTGTACGGATGGAAGGTTTGCACCCGTTTACCTGTTTGTAAAGCCTGCTTTTAGCTACTGGAGCTGTGGGATATAAAATGTCCCTCAGTAAGCTTGAGCCTTGGCTCCTTTGAGGCAAAAGTGTCACATGCATATTTTGGTCATAATCAGAAAATGAAGTGCAGCCTTTGAGATGGAGAAAGGACTCTGGGAGCTGTACCAGAAAGACTTAGTCCTTTCTGATGTTTGCTGGCCTTGCTTTCTCCTACTGCACCTTATCCTTTATCCTTTGCCTTTATTGCAGCTTTACATGGTTTTCAATTACCTGACCCTGTAGAACTGCTGCACCGATGTTGTTTTTTGACAACCAAAGCCTTTTGATAAGGGTCTGGGGTAGAGGGAAGAAGGGTTGTTACAGCATCCAAATTTAGAGTCATGTCAGAAAGTTGTGCGTATTGGAAAGCCGGATTCTGTACTTTGCTGAGCTCTTAAAATGCTGTTTGGCTGAGTTATCATGAAAATTTTTCCAAACGCACAGTTTGAGGTTGATCCATGCTCCAATAGTGGGTGTTAGCTTCTTGGAATCTTGGCCCTACTTGCCAAGGTCATTGCATAATTCCTTACCCTCTCACCTCTCCTCCCGCACAAGGGTCACACAGTCTAGTACAGAAAGCCCTCACTGTGGAGAGTGTCAGTTTCTCTGGAAAATATTGCTTAAATCCACATAGTCTTGCCTTTTTGAAACACCAATTTTAAGAAGCATTTTAGTTTTTCTTTCAATGTTCCACCTTCGAATAATCCAGTATGAAAGTTTCAGTCTTGCTCTGGTCGGTGTGGCTCAGTTGGTTGTAGCATCATCCCATAAACTGAAAGATCACAGGTTCAATTCCTGATTGGGGCACATGCCTGGGTTGCGGGTTTCATCGCAGTGAGGGTGCACACAAGAGGAAACCGACAGAAGTTTCTCTCTCACATCGATGTTTTTCTTCCTCTTTCTCTCCTTCCCTTCCCCTCTCTCTAAAATCAATGAGCATGTCCTCATCAGGTAAGGATAAAATATATAAATTTTAAAAACAGTTTCAGTCTGGAAGTCTAAGTCTCTAGTCCTTAAAACAATCACAGGTTTCTTATCAGGAAGAATTCCCTTCATATCATCTACCTCTTCGTGGTCTGACTAACAATGTTCTTAGAAGTCAGGATCCAGGCAAGGAGGAAGAGAGGAGCTGCAGAAGCTTTGAGAAGACTCTGGCTGCCAAGTGTTATAAGATAACCTGCCTAAACCTGAGATTTCAGGGAAGAATTTTATTTCTTTTCACAATTTCACACGAACCCCCTCTAAGTTTCAAAAGCAGGCCACAGACATACACCATAAGTTGTTGTTGTTCTTTGAAACAGCAAAATAAATTACCATTTGAATCTTGTATATTAAAACACAAATGAACAGCATACACTTCATGTGAAAATTAGAATTATGTTGGGGATTCATAAAAAGCATTGATGATCATTTATTTTAATCTAGCTGAAGTAGATGCAAAATATATTTTAAAGCCATCTATCCTAAATGCCATGTCCCAAAGTCAACTCACCATTATCTCTTACCTAGGTAATAGCACCCTGTTTTCCACTATTACTGATCCCCCTACCCTTTAGATAAATAAAGCAAAATCCTGTTTTAAAAATATAACATAAACTCCTCCGCTAATAACTCCCCAAGGGCTTCTGTCTCCATTGGAGCAAAATCAAGATGCTTCTCCATGTCTAAAGGGCTCTCCAATGTCATCTCCTACATCATGCTTCGCCAAGTCCCCTCTCAAAGCGATATGGGTCTGCTTTCTGAGCCTTGAACATATCCATTCAGATCCTGGTTCATGGCACATAAAGTGTCCTATCTTCACACCTTTACTCAGCTGGCTCTTCAGGTTTCAACTCTCAGCTCAAAATTCTCTGAGTGGTCTGCTCAGACACCCAAACTAAAGTAGCCTCAACCATCGCTATCTCATTACCTGCTCACCATGTTCTAAACTTTATTAACGGCTGCATTTATTTATAATTGTTTGCATTTATTTACTTACTCATCTCCTCCCCTAAAATGTCAGCTCCTTCAAGGCCACACCCCTGCCCTTTTTTGTTGACAATCATATCCCTAGTGCTTAGAACAATTTGCAGGCACATAGTCATCACTCAGAAAAATATTTGTTGAATAAATAAATATACTTTCTGCTCTTTTACTATTGCATATTTTTATTTTTCATGGAGATGTGATTGACATATACCATTATATTAGTTTCAGGTGTATGACATAATGATTCGATATTTGCATATATTGCAAAATAATCACAATAAGTCTAGTTAACATCCCTCACTACACATAGTTACAACATTTTCTTGTGATGACAACTTCTAAGGTCTATTCTTTTAGCAACTTTCAAATATACAACACATTATTAATATTACATCCTGGCACATAAGTCATTTTATAACTGGAAGTTTGTATCTTTTGACCCCTTCACCCACTTAGCCCAACCCCTCCCCCTCCCTTGGCTCTCGCAATCTCCAGTTTGTTGTCTGCATCTATGAGTTCAGTTTTTTAAACTTTATTAATATTTTTTAGATCCTACACTTAAGTGAGATCATACGGTATTTGACTTCCTCAGTCTGACTTACTTTACTTAGCATAATGCTAAGGTCCATCCATGTTGTCACAAATGGCCAAATTTCTTTCTTTTTTATGGTCAAATAATGTTTCATTCTGTGTGTAGGAAAAATGCAAAATAAAGTTTAAAAAGGCAAAACCATGACATAATTTATTCCCCTACCTTTTTATGATGGCTGGGGGTGAATCAGACTCCAGAGGAGTGTGGCTATTTCTGTTGTGCAGTTTCTCGCTGGAATTCTTCAGTGCTCTTCATTTTTCCCCGGTGTCCATTTTGCCAAGAGGTGGAAGCATCTTGCCACAGTGTATTTCTGTAACAACATGGGAGCTACATGAATCAGAACCCCACCAACATTATGTTCTGTTTAAAAATGAGCATACAAACTCATTTACATTCTCCTGCATGCTGTATATCCTTTCCAAACTGTTTCTATTATTCCCTCGAGCATGTGGCTACTGATTTGTGTGTTATTACCTGTACATACCAGGTACTATGAGACGCCTCTAGGCACCTTACCTGCATCTGTCTCAGCACTTTCTCTAATCATTCCACAGTGAGTCTGCATCTGCAACACATGGCTAGCCCAATGGAGACAGAAACGGTGCCTTTGGTCCCTGAATCTCGGGGGCCTAGCCCACTAATTTGCAATCAAGCGTGTTTAATATGGTCAGTTGTTACTATTGGCAGGAGCTACGTGCTATGACGTTGCTGTGATCCCTGAACCACTGTTCTGAGGGAAAACGCGGGATTAGGTTTCTGTTAGACTCTGCCCCCAACATTTCCATCAATCAACCAATGTGTTACAGTTTTATGTGTGTTTCTGTTTAAAGACCCCTATTTAATCTGTTGTTGATTCATTAACATTCAACTCACAGCCAACGGCTCTATAACTCATGCCCGAATGAAGCTTATCTAAGATATGTATTTTCTCCATAAGGCACATCAGAGCCTTCCTGCACTGAGAACACCAGACAGCATGTCAGCACTATGCTTGGGAGCCACTTCAAACAGCAAAATCACCCACGAGAGGCACAGAAATGCAGATGGAATGAGAAGGTGAATTTGCAAATACTGTACAAAATCTATAAATAAATGAGGATTGACTGTATACACATTGGCTGAATCAAAGTTATGCGTAGATCTATTTTCCTAACTTTGTTTATAATTCAGCATAGTACTTCTATTTAAATGAGTAAAAAATAAATTCTACTGATAGGGTAGAAGGAAACTAAACCCAGATTTCATATGCTTCGTGAAAGATCCAGGAAATGAAAGCAGTTATTCTCTCCTAACCTATTAAAAGGACAAATTCCAGATCCAGTTCTTTTCTTCTTCCTGATACTAATCATTGCTCATCCAGCTTTCAGACAAGTGCACAGAAACTTCCCTGAAAATAATTATAGGCTTATAGTCCACCTTATTCATGATGGGAAAACTCAAACTGCCCCCAGAAGACGACTCCATTTTTCTCTTCTTGAATAATTATAAGAAATACCTGCTTTTATTTTATTCTGAATCAGTTAACTGTAGGCACAATGTACACACTTAGCAGACTTGTATTTTCTGTAAAAATGCCAGCACTCTATGACATAAAAAATGGAGGCTTTATACTTTAAGTATCTATCTTCTAGTGCGTTTAAAAATATATAAGACTTCCTTAGGAATACAGATTTGTGTTTTAAAGTGGTTGCAAAGATTTTCCAATTAAGTTTACTTCTCATTATTTTAAAGTGGTTAAATTTAACCTCAGTTCATTTGCTCTGGTCAGGTGGCTCAGCTGATTGGAGCATCAGCCCATACACCAAAAGACTGCAGGTTTGATCTCTCTCTGGTCAAGACACATACTTAGATTGAAGGTTTGATCCCTGTTTAGGGTGCATGCAGGAGGCAGCTGTTGGATGTTTCTCTCTCTCTCTCATCAATAAACAAATCCTTACGTGAGGATTAGGGAGAAAAAAAAACAAAACATCAACCTCCAATAATTTGTAGTTCATGGAAAGTGATTTGTTGGTAAAATAACCTTCTGAAAAGCATGCCCTGGTGTTAAACTACCATTGCTAAGATTAGTAGGACTTGCTTAAATGCAAAGTCTTGCATAGGTAACAGGAAATCTTAGGAGGATGGTTCTGGAAGCTCAGTTTTTATGTGCTTTTAATTTAGTTCCAAATGAGTTGCCAGATGAGAGGGGGATTAGGAGGATGGATGAAAAAGGGTGAAGGATTAATAAGTACAAGTTTGCAGTTACAAAATAGTCACTGGGATGTAAAGTACAGATTGGAGAATTCAGCCAACACCTACTGTAATAACTCTCATGGTGCCAGGTGGGTACAAGACTTACTGGGGATCACTGTAGGCTGTATAAACGTCTGACCACTATGCTGCACACCTGAAACTGGTAATGTCGGATGTCAGCTATAACTAAAAATAAAAATTTAGTTCAAAATCAGCTAAAATATAAATAGACCTAATTTCTGTTTAAAGTCCTATGATATTCTCTTCATTTATTTTAGAATATCAGAAGATAAGTCACCTTGTCAGGAAATATAATTTCAGGATTGATGTAACCATATGGGTCTACTGCATAACAATAACATAATTTAGTACATTTTACAAAAATAATTCCTTTACCCAGAAAAGCAGAATGAGTTAAATATATTTTATTTTTATACTTTGTTAATAAATTACTATTGTACTTTATAATTAACCAGTATTTGCTTTGAGCTTATTTTGTAAGAATTACTTCTAATTTTCTATTTATTCTGCAAATAACCAGGTTAATAATAAATCGGATGCCAAAAATTACTTTAATACATGCCTAGATCATCACTAAAACTCTCCTCTCAAATGTCTTTCTCTTTAAGCATGCCACTAAGAAACCATTATCTATATGAGTACATCTCTGGTAAAGCCATATTGCCACTGCTAACTTAAAATAAAAGCAATCTGAGTATTAAGTAGACTACATTCCGATAATGGCTATACCATTCTGAAGCAATTGGTAAAGTGCATCTGAATATGAGGTGCAGATGCCAATTAAATTTAATATTTAATTCTAATAAAATTTAACATATCTAGCTTTTAAGAGGAAGGGGTTAGATTTAGAATCAACAGATGTGGCTCCACCTTATACTAGCTGCATTGTTTAGGGCAATTCATTTTCCTGCAATAGATTTACTCATCTGAAAACTGGAGAGGCGGCTCATTTTCTATAACAAGGAGTGGCCTTGAGGATGTGGTGAACATGGCCTGTGTAGTGTTCCTGGCCAACAATAAATAGAATAAAATGTTGGCTCCTGTTTTTATTAATTATAAAACCAACCTAAACAGCATTTTAGATAACTGAATTTAACTCTGAAAACCGAAAAGCAGTGACCTGTCACCTGTGAATAAGTTGAAAAAGTTATATATAGTTCACCCGCACTTTGACTTATGAGAAAAAAAAGCATCTCAATGGCTCTAATGTGTACTACAAAAAATAGAGATATAGCTATGAAAAAAGCACACCTAGCTTTTTAACATGTAAGTCTACACCATTTTGCACATTTTGTTTCCACAGATTATCTGATAAATTGACCCCTCAATATTAGGCACCTTGACCGTCGGAACAAACAAAAAAAACAAAATCTTTATTAGCAATGGCAACTGACTCTGAGATATGCATTTATTACTGGGCTCATTGGCAAATTACTAAAACACTTGAAGATTCTATTTTATATAGAACAGAGAGTTACCATCAACCATATTAGTACAGAAAGTTTAGCACTTGCACACCTTTTTTCCCTTCACATATTCAAGGATGAATATCTGACGCAGATACAACGTAAGGTGTTTTAGACCCAGGATGAAAGGGGTCCCATCAGCCCTGCAATCCTCAAATGTTTGTTGCTTTATTCACCCTTTTATCTGCTTCCCCTTGTACCCAGAGATGCAAATTTGTAAATGGCAGGTTGGATATGTGGTCTGCACTATTATGTTGGAAAAACATAATTTTTTTTCATCTCTCTCAAAGAGAATAGGCTCTGACCTTGGCCTCATTAATATTAAATTCTGGCCAAATGAATTCTAGTAAGTATGAAATCATGAACAATGCTAAACTCATCAGGTCAAAGTCTCCCAGCAACTGTGAGACAATGGGGTACAGAGAAAAAAATGGATTTTAGAGAAAGCCTAATACACAATTTCGTTTTTAACCTTTTTACTATTTTTACTAAAATAGAATCTTTCCAAAAGAAATTAGTATGGATCATCTTTTCTTGAAAATCTATTTTCAGCACTGTGCCACTTCCTGATAGCGCTCTCTTTGTGCGTTCTTTACAATGTGGAGGATCCCATACCTTTGGCTGGATGCCACACTCCTCATCTAATAGGTAAGGTTTCATTACCAGGCTCGGCAGTGGGAAAGCCAAGCAGAAAACACACAAGCAGGGGCAGTTTAATATAAACCTTCTCTGAGGAGTTGAAAACAGCATCACATTTGTTTCCTGCTATTCACCTGCCCCTCTGTGATCTCTGTCTCTCTCTATAGTGAAATATTTATTTCCAGAGTTGAACTCGGCATCCCTTCCTCTTTCTTCACGGTTGGAATCAGCTATATTCTGCTTCCATGGGAGAAAACAATGTAACAGAAACACTAAAAATTTGAAAAAATAACTTTAGAGAAGTAGAAAACCTAATCCACTTAAAAATGGCTTCTTTCATTCAAAGCCAGGTAACTGTGACACAGGGGACTTCATTTTTGTAATGTTTACGCACCTGTCTACTGCAGTGAACCCTCTCTAGGGAAACTTCTCAGGAACCTACAGAACTACTTGCTGTCTTTGTATTTCCTCGAATAGGAGTTGAGAACTATTTTGTTTTTCTTTTCAAGTAATAACGAAACTTGATTTTTAAAAAAATCTCACCTTTTCCTACAGGAAAATACCCTGTTTAGATGCCTGGCCTCTACAAGACATTCCCCTTGAGAAAATGGAAGGATCAAGCCTTTCAGGATGGTGAACTATAGGCAATTCTCCCATGTTAATGCTCTTTTCATCTGGAAGAGAAGTTTATAACGTATTGACTTTTATTTTAGGAGCAACTGCCTCTTATGTTGAAAAATCAACTGAACAATTAAGTGTAAATACGCTGGTTTTCTGGTTGAATAGAAAAAGCACTTAAAGTTTTTATTTGCTGGTGCCCCAAGTTCTAACCCTTTGGCATGTACCTGCTTTTTGAACTTAATTGACTAAACCATTCTGTATCAGAGCTTCCTCATGCTGAACCCAAAGTAACGACAGCATGCATTCACATGATGGCGCATTCCTGCACAATTTTCAAAGGATTAAATAAAATAATGTGTGTGTAAGAACTTTAGGTGCTATGAATGAGTTGTACGGAAACGATGTTAATCTGACATAGAAAACAGTATAATATAATAGCTCAAAAACTGGTAATAATGTCTCTGGAACATGAAGAATCTCTAATCTGCACTTCAATGAATATGCACCTGGCCATGCTGATCCTGCTGAGCTTAGATGTCCAAAGACAGAGGACGAGATAAAGGAATGGCGGTGAAACATAGGGAGAGGAAAAGACAGACGCCGAGAGAGAAGGGCTACCATGGTGCCCTTTTTTAAATTTTTTAATTGTTATTCTATTACAGTTATCCCAATTTTCCCCCTTTTCCCTCCTCTGCCTATCCCACCCCCTGCTCCCAGTCAATTCCCACCCTGTTGTCCATGTCCATGGGCCATTCATACATGTTCTTTGTCTAGTCCCTTCCCCTTCTTTGCACCGTTATCCCCCTCCCCCCACCATCACTGTAGGTCTGTTCCATGTTTCCATGCCTGTGGTTCTGTTTGTCGGTTTATTTTGTTCATTAGATTCCTGTTATAGGTGAGATCATATGATATAATCGCTCCCCTCCCTCTTTAAAGCAAGGATTCTTAACTGGGGGTCTGAACTTCAAGTCCCTGGGCTCATTTAGATAAAAATTAGTAGCAGAAACTGAATCATAAATAAATAAATGAACCACAAAACCCAGAGTCCCTCACTTGTACAGGCCCATTCCAAAAAAGGCCAGCCTGACTGACTTAAAAAAAAAAGAAGTTAATAGTTTTAAAGACTTTATTAAAGTTTTTGGTCCTGGAGTAGGATCTTTATAAGGGTTATTGTCAAGTTTCAGACACTTCTCTCAAATATAAGATTTTCAGGGCATTTCAGGATTTTGTTGAATTGCCAACACTCAGTTACTAATTTGTCATTAATGTCTTCATTGAATTGGCTTCTGATATCTTTCCTGCCTAACAAGGAAAAGAGATTAATATAATCACAAACCAAAGGTCTATGGCCACTCGCTTGTTCACGGACATCAAGGCCCTAAGAAGAACCTTATAATATGTTCACACGGTTATATATTTTTGCAAAACATGCAAATGTAAGATATTTTAACAGCAACTGGTTAAGACAGCTGTCTCTTTGCATTCCAACTTCCTACCTCACACTTTCCTAGGTGTTGCATGGAGTTAGGGTGGCTGTGGCTATTCTGGGGCTCTAGCTAAAAGGAAACAAGTTAGGGATGCTTTGGGTTTGTAAATAGTGGGATGTATTCATGGGCTGCGCAGTCAATTCCCATTACAGTTCAGTGTGTGCCAGTCGTTGACTGGAGCAACAGCTTCCAGGTGTCCTCTGACACCTCTGTATCCTCGCTGCCAGCCTCGTGACACAGGACTTCCTCCACACCCTGCAGCTCTGGATACAGATGCGTGGAGGGAATCTGACTCTTATAAAGCATCCCAAGCCTTGCAATATGGGCACATCAACATGGTAAGTATGCTAAAATGTAGTTTCAAAGATTTG
Source organism: Micronycteris hirsuta (assembly GCA_004026765.1). NCBI lineage: Eukaryota > Metazoa > Chordata > Mammalia > Chiroptera > Phyllostomidae > Micronycteris > Micronycteris hirsuta. The sequence continues at coordinate 11,501 of PVJI01006506.1, read as the reverse complement.
CAATAAAATTTGTTTACAAATTCAACAAGGTTTGAACATAGAATTTAACTGCAATATACAAAGTTGTTCTGAAGGTGACATTAAAGTGAGAAATCAACTTTCCCTGCGTTGGTTGTTTATGGAAGGGAACATTTTTATATCATCTTTATATTTATTTATTAAAGAATGGAAGGTAATGAGAGATCCAAAATGGTGGTAGAGTAGGTGGAAGCTACACTCACTTCCTCCCAGGACCAAACTGGAATTACCACTAAAATCCAGAACAATCAATCTGAATAACCACCTGAAGACTAGCTGAACAGAAGTCGTATAACCAAGGATTTATAGAAGAAGCCACGTCAAGACTGGTAGGATGGACAGAGCTGTGAAAAGGGCCGGCCTGCTCCTGTGTGCTGCAGCTAATGTTCTGGAGGGATAACTCAGCTTGCAAAGGCTCCCCCTGAGGAGTGGGGGGTCTGAACTCCACACCAGACTCCCCAGCCCAGAGTGGCAGAGCCAGGAAGAGGTGCCATGTAACTAACATCAGGCTATGAAAATCAGTGGGGATTCTGTCCACCAGGGAGAGATAGGAGTCTGCTCAACACAGGCACATTTTTAAAGAGGCAACTCACAAAATCTTGTTTGCAGCTACTCACGTTGGGCTCTGGCAGCGGGAGAGTGGACCAGACTAGAGTCACGCAAAGAGAGACTGGGGTTTGTGGCACTGGAAGAGAGCCGAAGTGTCAGCCACCAGAATCTCTGTGCTGTGGTCCCTCTTCCACACCACAGATGCCACCTTTCTTGGGTGGAGCACTCCCTTCCTGATGGCATCAGCTGAGGGGAAAGCAATGGCCCCATCTTCTGGTCTCCCTATCATCCTACCCTGCAGAGCTCAAGCCCTGCTGAGGAGTCAGCTGTCTGGACCAGGGAGCAGAGGTTGGGCAGACTCAGGGGGTGTCAGGGACTGAGTTGTGTGGCTGTGGCGTGGAGCCTATTCCCCTCACATTCCCAAGAAACTTGGATAGCCTGGCCCTACCCTCCAAGCTCCTGGTGGCCCCACCCTTCAGACTTCTGGTGGCCCCTCACTGGAGAGGAGGTCTGGACAGAATCTAGGACAGACTGAGTTGTGTGGCTCTGGGGTGGAGGCCACACTCATCTTTCCCCATGCCTGACCAGTGACTCTCATTTATGGGAGATCCACTAGCCCCACCCTCCCAACTCCTGATGGCCCTCCCTGCTGAACTCAGGCTCCAGACAGAATCTGGGACAGACTGAGATGTGTGGCTCTAGGACGGGGCCATATATGACAAACCCACAGCCAATATTATACTTGGACAAAAACTAAAAGCATTTCCTTTATGACTGGGAATAAGGCAGGGATGTCTGCTGTCACCACTTTTATTCAACATAGTACAGGAAGTCCTAACAACAGCAATCAGACAACAAGAAGAAGTAAAAGGCAACCAAATTGGAAATAAAGGAGTAAAACTGTCATTATTTGCAGGTGATATGATACTGTATATACGGAACCCTAAAGATTCCACCAAAAAAACTACTTGACCTGATAAATGAATTCAGTAAAGTAGCAGGATACAAAATAAACATCCAGAAATCAGTTGTATTATTATACACCAATAATGAACTACACAAAAGGAAAACTAAGAAATAATTTCATATATAATTGCATCAAAAAACAAAATACTCAGGAATAAATTTACCAAGGATGTAAGGACCTTTATTTGAAAATTATAAGACACTGAAGAAAGAAACTGAGGAAGATACAAATAAGTTGAAGCACATATTATGTTCATGGATAGGAAGAATTAATATCATTGAAATGTCAATACTTCCCAAAGCAATTTATACATTCAATGCAATTTCTATGAAGATACCAATGGAGTATTTCACAGAACTAGAACAAGTATTCAAAGTATTTATATTGAACCACAAAAGACCCCAAATAGCCACAGCAATCTCAAGAAAGAAGAAAATTAGAGGAATCACGCTACCTGATATCAAACTATACTACAAGGCCATAGTAATCAAAACAGCTTGGTACTGGCCCCCCAAAAAACAGACATAGAGCAATGAAACAGAATAGAGCCCAGAAATAAACCCAAGTCTTTATGGTCAACTACTATTTGACAAAGGAGACAAGAACATGAAATGGGTAATGGTAGTTTTTCAATGAAGGGTGTTGGGAAAACTGGACAGGTATGTGCAGAAAATGAAATTGGACCATTTTCTCACACCATACATAAGAATAAACTCAAAATTGATTTAAGACCTAAATTTAAGATTGAAACCATATAAATCCTAGAAGAAAACAGGCAGTAAAATCTCAGATGTTTCTCATAGTAATATTTTCTCTGATATATCTCCTCTAGTAAAGGCAACAAATAAGTAAGTAAGTAAATAAATGGGACTACATCAAACAAACAAGTTTTTGCACAACAAAATGAAAAGACAATCCTCCAAATAGGAGAACATATTTGTCAATGATGCATCTCACAAGGGATTAATATCTAAAATTTAAAAAGAACTCAGGGAACTCAGCACCAAAAAAAATCTCCCAAACAATCCAATTAAAAACTGGGCAAAAAACCTCAGCAGATACTTCTCCAAAGAGGACATACAGATGACCAACAGACATATGAAAAGATGCTCGATGTCATTAATCATTGAAGAAATGCAAGTTAAAATCACAATGAGATATCACTTCACACCTATCAGAATGGTTATCCTCAGTAAATCAACAGACAAGTGTTGATGAGGATGTGGAGAAAAGGGAACCCTCATGCACTGTTGGTGGCAATGCAGACTGGTGCAGCCACTGTGGAAAACAATATGGAGTTACTTAAAAAAAATAAATGGAACTGCCTTATGACTCAGCAATTCCACTTCTGGGAATGTGTTGAGAAAACCTAAAACACTAATTTGAAAGAATGTATGCACCCCTGTGTTCACTGCAGCATTATTTACAATAGCCAAGATTTTGAAAGCAACCTAAGTGTTTATGAGTAGATGAGTGGATAAAAAATTGTGGTATATTTACACAAGGGAATACTACTGAGCTGTGTAAAGGGAAATCTTACCTTTTGTGATAGAATATAGATATAGACCTGGAGAGTATTATGCTAGCTGAAATAAGCCAGTCAGAGGAAGACAAATACCACACAATCTCACTTATGTGTGGAACCTAATAAACAAAACAAAGAAACAAATGAAACAGAAACAGACTGTTAGACACAGAGAACGGACTGACAGCTGTCAGAAGGGAGATGGGCGGGGGCTCGGTGAAAGGAATTACACACTCACAAAAGAGAAATCACGTAAAAAAAAAACTTATAATTTTTTTTAATCTAAAGAACCATGATTTTTAAAAGTGCATAAAATTATTGGACTTAAATTTGTCATTTCCAGAGCAAAAAATAAATAAAATAAAATAAGACAGAACTAAGAAAAATAATGAAATATGAAACAGAAACAATTAAAATAATTAAATTAACAAAAATAATTTTGACATCGAAGGAGCCTCTAATACCAAAAATAACTTTCAGGTCATACGCAAAGCATTCACTAAGAGGGAAGTTGTGGACAGAAGTAATGGATTGGTTCTTGTTTGATAATTCAATTGATAAAGTCAAAAGAATCATATGAACACCAGGAAATACTTAAATTCTTTCTGATTTGACATAAATGATGCTTATGAAGATAACATAAACTTCAACATAGCTATAACAAGGACAACATTGATGTGTAAATGGTGATGTGGTTTATCAATGTAAAGAGTACTAAGATTAGTGACTATATAAGCTAATCACAACTACACTGATTTCTTAGGGCTCATATATTCAAGAAATGTGATAGAGGTGTTCCCAAATTTGGTAATTCTAAATACGTATACATGCCAGTACTGATAACAAAATGTGATACCCAAACAAACTTTTCTAAATGTCGGTAATAAAAATAAAATTTAATCAGACATCTTGAAGGAAGAACTGTATTATGCATTTGTTCTCTCTATAGAAAATGCTTCAAAATAATTTTTATATTTAAAGGTAAAGATATAAGCAGTTTCAGCCAAAATGTATTACAGAGATGGGAAGGGTAGTCTATTAATAAAAATACATTCTTTCTTATGTTGGGATGTTTGCATTGTCAGCTTGTTAATTTTGTAATTTGTTATAAATTATTACCTCATCCCAAATACTCACATTCCTACCCAATTTTTATTCATATACACACATTCTAAATTCATGGATCATTAGTTTTATGAATCTTGTTTTCTGGGTCACTGGCTACTTTTTTCAATATGATTGTTCAGAAGTTTAAATTTAGAGTCCACTAATATATATATATATGAGGCACGACTACAGTTCAATCAACTTAGAAATGTCACTGTCAGAAAGCAGCAGCAACCTGAGCCACCCTGGCTCTCTCTGTGATGGCTACACACAAAACTTTCACTTCTGAAATCCATCTTTAATGGCCGGTGTGTTTCAATAAACTGAAATCCTGATAAGGTAAGTGATTCTGGGTGGAACTGATATTAACCAAATGCATGACAAAAGGAAGCCAGGAATATTTTTAAGCAAAGGAAAATACAACAGAGCTTTGACTATCTGGATGAAAGACAAAAACCCAAGAATTTTTATCAAGAACTTAAAGTGTTAGGCCCGGCTGGTGTAGCTCAGTGGATTGAGCGCAGGCTGGGAACCAGACGGTCCCGGTTTGATTCCCAGTTGGGGCACATGCCTGGGGTTGCAGGCCAGGTCCCCAATGAGGGCCATGTGAGAGGCAACCATACATTGCTCTTTCTCCCTCCCTTCTCCTCTCTCTGAAAATAAATAAATAAAATCTAAAAAAAAAAAAAAGAAAAAGAAAGAACTTAAAGTGTTAGTACCTAAAGCAAAACGGTCAGCTGTATGTGCTAGAAAGGAAAGAGATAAACCCTGGGATTATATTAAACATTCAATATAATGGTCAAAGTATAAGCGATATGTTTGAAATGACTGGCCCAAAGACATACCCATTTAGAAGCTTCTATTTTTTTTTAATGTAGTATAGTTACTTGTTTCTTTTTCTAGAAATTGTACCGACTCTAGGACTTTAATATAGTGAATACCAAACACATGTACACTTCATTTAACCCACTGTGACTGAGTCATACTTAATTTTTTTCTAGTTAGCAAGAAAATATATTGTTTTCTAAGAGGCAGGAAAATACCATTTACTTATTTTTTAACTTTTATGACAAAGCTGTGGCAACTCATATATTATCAAAGGGGGGCCCTAAGGTAGAGGCTTCAAACTGATGATACAAGAGCAAACTATCACTAACCAAACTGACATTTCAACGTTCGGAATGCACATTCACAATGTCTGTAGGTCTTATTAGGGGTGATGTTGCTTGATCGTTTGATTAAGGTGATATCTGCCAGTAGTAAAAAGTTACTATTTCCCCCCCTTGTATTTAGTAAATACTTGGGGGTGATACTTTTTAGAGTACACAAATGTCCCGTTCTCCACAAATGTCAGCCCACTGATTTTAGCAAACATCAGTGGATTGTGTCTGCAACGATTATTACTATGACATTTGCCTAGTGGCAATTTTCTATTTCCTCTAATTCATCCATTGGAATTTATTTTAATTCCATGTATTTACTTAGAAATCTTCCATAAAGGAGAACTGTCCCTTCATCCTATTTATGTATTCAATTATTTATTTACATCAGCATGTACTTGAGGATATTTATTTTATTCTAGGTGTTACAATGTAAAACTCTCATTTCATGTTTTGTTGCTCAACTTCTCCCAGTTTTGGCCACTGGGAACTCCTTCAGATGGGTTCATCTGTCCTTTGGACATGCGCTTGCTCTTTTCTGAGTGCTATTTTACTTTCTGACAACATACACATTTGGGAAATTCATATTTTCTCTGCTCCAGCCATGGAATCGACAACTTCTCCAAAGAGCCCTGGTTCCTTTCATTAGAGAACAGGATTTAGACATCTAGATCTGGGGGTTAGGTATATTCTTTGCTACTGGGATGTCATTGATTTCAGGCCCATTCAGCAGTCAGAGTCAGGAAAAATATGTGTATACTAACTCATGCATATGTACCTATATTTATGCATAAGCTCAATCTAGTCATGAGTAACCATCAGACAAATCAAAATTGAAGAACATTTTACAAAATAACTGACTAGTATACTTGAAATGCATTGAGTTCAACAAAGATAAGAAAAGAAAGAGTAACTGTCTCAGACTGAAGGAGACTAGGGAGACATGGCAACTAAATTGAATTTGGGTTCCTGGACTGAACAGAAAAAGGTCACTAATGGGAAAACTGATGAAATCCAATGAGGTCTTTAGCTTAGTTTGTATTAGGGGTTGGCAAACTACAGCTCATGAGTCAAATATGGTCTGCCATCTATTTTTGTAAATAAAATTTTATTAAAACACCGATATTCTTGTTTGTTTACATGTTATCTGTGACTGTTTTTGTGCTTCAATAATAGAACAAAAACAGGCACTTACAATTGTTACTATCTGGCCCTTTACTGAAAAAGCTTGCCAACTTCTGATTCATAGTCATACCATTTCTAAATTCCTATTTTTGATCATTTTACTCAGGTTATATAAAATGTTAATACTAGTTAGGAAGAATGTCTGGAAACTGTACTATTTTTGCAATTTCTCTGTAGGACTAAACTTATTTCAAAATAAAAATTTAAAATGTTTCAGTTATGTATTCACATATTTATACAGGAGGTTTCACATAAAATTTCTGTATCTTGGGGGTATTTTGAAAAGTCAGAATATTTGATAACACTGCCCAATAATCAAAGTAAAATAAAAGTTGGATCTTGTGGTTACTATGTCTGATACTGTTGGCTATTGACTCACTATTGGCTTCCAGAACATGAAAACTCTGATTTTGTTTGGGCACAAGTTATCAGATAAAAAAAATATTTTCTATCCTTTGAAAGCCAGGACTGCTCAGTAATGTATAGACCTAAGTGTTTCAGTGAGACTTGAAGGAAAGCCTATTAGATAGGTCAGAAAGCAGACATGATCCCTATTTGCCCTTCATTTCTCCTGCTTCTTGCCTGGAAAACCAAGCTGATGCCTGGAGTTAACAGCAGTCATCTCAGACCACGAGGTAAGAATAGAAGCCATGCATCCATCCTCTTTTCAGATAGAGGCCAAAGTAGAAGAAACTTGTGATAGATTTATTGTGGCCTAATTTTTCTGGCATTTTTTTTTTATTCATGAACTTAGCAACATCAAGATGTGGAACTTGTTTCCCAACCCACTTAATCTGGGATGGCCTTATGACTTGATTTGGCCAAGAGAATGTGGCAGAAGCGATGGAGTATCAGTTCTGAGCCTAGACCTCAACAGGCCCTGAGTGGGTGTACTCTCTCTTGGAAGTCTTCCACTGGTAGGGGAAATACTTCATGCTGGAGAATGATGAGAGGTCATGTGGAGTGGGACCCATTTGTCCTAGCTGAGGCCATACTAAATCACTTATCGCTAGTCCTCTAATATGAGAATTCAGTTGATATCAACAGAGCTACTTACTCAACCCAATGAGGACTACAAATGCAGTGAAAACACCAGCCAGGACCAGAAAATTCTCCCAGCTTATTTGTGACCTATGAGCAACAGTACATTCTTCTTCTTTGTGACATGGGGACACTCTGCCATGTGGTGCGTGGACCCTGCATCTGTGACAGCCACGGAGTTATCACTGTAGCCTCAGATTTTCTGCCTAAAATCATCTTTCATAAGAGAGAGAAAAGCCATCTTGCCTAAAACACTTTCTTTCAGTCTGTCTTACCAGCTATCAAACAGTATTCCTAAGTGACATATAAAGAGCATGAGTTGTTTACTTTTCCACAATCCCAGCTCATTATGTGTCACTCATTTATGTCACCTGCATTGCCCTCGTACCACCTGGATGTGTGACTTCTACTCTCCAGACTCATATTTTAAACAGGAAGAAAGATGATCTTTCCATCTCACTTTGTTCTTTGAGGCTCATTAACTTAGTGGAATATTTTAAAGGGGTCATATTAAAAGACAATTAGGTTTTTTTTTCCTTTGTAAACTCATACTATACCCAGACCACCTGAGCTGGAAGCCTGTGGCCCAGGACAGCAGTGGAAATACCTGTGGAAGACCTAATAAATAACTGAAATGATGATTTTAGAGCATTTTAAGCCCATTAAGTTCATGCCAGACTCCCTATATTGTCAAGTGCTGCTGGAAGTTTGATAAAATCTCTTTAAAAATGAAATATTTCTCTTAGAAAAAAAGCAGTATAAATCTAATTTCAAGCTTTATTAGAAAAAATGTGGAAATCCATTATACCATTACTTTAACATACGTATATATGGCTACAGAGAAAGATTTGAAGTGTCAAACCAATCTTAACAACACTTGTTTAAACAGTCATAATAATGCACATGTAAAATATACATATATCATAGCAGATTTAAAATAATTATTACTATAGTGAATACCAAAAATATGTGACAACTTACCAATTAAAATATATATTAATAGTTCATATTTCCAATAAAAATACTAATCAATTTGATCCTTTTATAATTATTATTTTAAAATACAATAGCATCTTTCATCAATAAAATTACCACACAGAAAAGAATATTTCAATTTATAACTGGTTCTGTACTGCTGTGTTTTCAGAAAAAAATTAATGAGACACTTCTCCTATGAAGACTTGTACTTTATAATCACTACCTTTTTTACAATAAGAAACTCAAGAATGTCAAGTCCATGCTTTGAATTTAGGTATTTAATATTTCATTCTGCATCACGAACCTCTAACAAAAAAAGTAAAAATATGTGCATGCTTAAGAGAGTCTTAGGCTCTGAAGATTCATTCTTTGTAAAAGGTAAAAGCTCTTAACAAAAACCTGGAAAAAATATTGATGTTGTGAGTGAGTTCTGACATGGCACGCTGACTCCCTTTGAATGAATACATGTGCACAGGCACATTAAATTGCAGACCCCAGCAACCACTGTTAGCCCAAGCAAGTGACTATTTCAATAATCTCTTGACTGTTGACTTCAAATTCCTGTTAGCTGGTTTTCTGAGCTAATCCTTGATCTATTGTATAGGGACTCAGACTCATCCAATGAAAACTGACTGGGATTCATTATATCAATGGTTGATAGGAAATATTTCCTGAAAACAAAACCCAAAGGTCAGAGCAGGGAAAATTCCTGTGCTGCAATACATAGTAAGAGGCACCTACCTCAGTGAAGTCCAGTGGACACAGACATACTGGCAGAGAGTTTGGTGGATACCAGTTTGCAAGGACTGAGGGCTTCACTCATCAACATATTTTGATAGAACATGCTTCCTTGATGAAGAAGGAAACTCTAAAGCAGCACTGCCCAATAGAAGTATAATGTGACCACAAATATGAGTCACATGTATAATTTTAAATTTTCTAATAGCTGCATTAAAAAGGTAAAATGAAGTAAAATTAATTTTAATAATATATTTTACTTAAACCAATATGGTCAAAATATCATCATTAAAGCATGTACCAATAAAATGTTCTCATTCATTTTTCACAATAGACCTTTGAAACCCAATGTGTACCTAATGCTTACAACACATCTCATTTTGGAGCAGTGACATTTCAAGCTCTCAGTAGCCATGTCTGCCTCCCCTACTGGGCATTGCAAATCTAGAGTATGCTATGATTTACTGTGACGATTTAAAGACCTTAGAAGTGACAGTAACCAAAGAAGGAAAGAATGAGATTTCAAATGTAATACATTAACACATTTTTCTGAGAAATTATATTAGCAATACAAAAGTTGAAACCAGCTAGTTGGGTTTTTTAGTTTTTAAATATTCCAGTTTTAAAGCACAGACTCTGAAGTGTAAAGGAAGTATGTCATTGGAAATTGTCTCATTTATAACTCAAATACTTTGCAGGTAGAAAAATTATTAGGACATTAATGTATGCCAAAATAAAATCCAATAAGCTGTAGTTAAACATCACAAGCAAATAATGCAACATGTTTATTTATATTATACAACATGGAGAATAAATCATAAGAATATAGAAAGTCTGAAGTGAATATAAAATATCAAAAATGGCGTAATTTTATAATCAGCTTCCGGTGAAATTGTTAGTCTTTAAAATGAAATTCATTCACAGTAAAAATTGACACGTAAGGGACTTCTCCATAGTCAAATGAGTTCATTGAAAAGGTCTATAGAGCCATTAGATCAAATAAAAGATTGAATGTTAATAAGCCATAAAAACTAGACAAAAATTGGTACTGTATAGAAAATGAAAAAAAATTTCTAAAAGTTTTTTTAAGTAAAAAGTTTTAAATAACTTACATACCCTAAAATCAATAAACATTGCAAACCTTAAGTCTATCAAATTACCTGATAACTGAGCAATACTTAGAGTGTGTGCTTCTTACAGTAGCTTTTAATTTGCATTCTGTGAGATTGTAAAGTAACTTTCACCAAATATATGTGGTAAAAGTGATACACTAAAACCTCTCTGAATATATATTGTTCATTGTAGAAAAGTTGGAAAAGCATATAAAGCACAAAGCAGAAAAACAATCACTCAGAATCCCAGCACCGAAGACATGGTTGATATATTCAGTCTATGTCCTTCCATGCTTATACCAACATGATTATTACTACCAAGTTTTGGTGATATAAGAAACTCATGTGGGCCCTCTTCTAGATCTAATTCCTCCAACAGACCATACAGTGTGACTTGGCACATAAGTACCCACACACTTCCCCTCTCCTACACAGCCATCTACACAAAGGTTGTTCAGAGTCCGGGGCACTTTAATCTTAGACTCACCTATCAGTGACTGCTCCCATGTCCTCCTCCTTCCACTCACACCTACACCCACATTCCACATAATTAGACCTCTGTGTGAACATACTTTCTTCCGGTTAGCTCAAAGCTTTAAAATGCTCTCTAATTTAAGAGATGGTACTTGGATAAAGACATAAACACCAGCTTTGCTTATTAATAACTCTAGAACAATAGCGTAATCTGGAAGCGGCATCATCTTCTGCCTCTTACTCACTAATAACATTGGTACTGGCTGATAAACATAATCCTTTGGTTGTATTTTACTGGGCTTTACTTTGTGCCACAAAGAACCTACGTTCTCAGAACTTCAACAATAAACACTATGAAGTGCTTAAAAGGGCAGACATTGGGTTCAGCACAGAGGGAATTGTGCATGAATCAGACACAGTCCTTTAGCCTCACTAAAGTAAACATTTAGTAAGGAAGATGGTTAGCAATCAATTAAACAAATAAATACATATTTACATACTGGGATCAATGCTGTGAAGGCAATGGACATGGATGTTGAGATGGAAAACAGGATATTGCCTACCTCTGTTATTGGCCTGATAACCTGTCTGAAAGATGGGTGAGACTTCAGGAAGTTTCCCAGCCACTCCATCAGAACTGACCTTCC